>SNQJ01S0017385.1:55544-93625 GCA_010110895.2 Picea sitchensis | reverse complement strand
TTATTTGGTTGCAATCATAAGGAGGAGAAGGCAATGACTGAACTTTTCTGCATTAAAATCCACTTGAAGCAAAGCAAGGTGGATTGTCTGTTCAATCCTGGTTCACAATCCAACTTGATCTCTGCACAATTGGTTGAGAATATTGGGATGGAGACTCAAGATAGTCCACATCCATACCCCCTGGGCTAGGTAAGGCAAGATGTGTAATTGAAATTAAGCAAACAGTGCAAATTTAAGCTTTCCATCAATCAAAACTTTGTTCATGAAGTAGTTGCAAATCTGATTCCTCTGGACATATGTGGAGTCATCTTGGGAAGTCCATATTTGTACATGAGGGGTGCCAATTTTAGAATAAGAGAGAACCAGTATAGACTATTCAAGGACAAAAAATTGTATTCCATAAATGCACACAAGGACAAAGCTAAGCTTTGTTTTATCAGTGTTCATCAAGCAAGAAGAATCATGGGCAATACATAGAAGTTTGTCTTCTTGTTCCTAAGAGAAGGAAAGCAACAAGGAGAAGGCAATGAGTTAGATATGAAGGCATCCTTGGAAGGAAGTAGTGGCAAGTGGGATCAACAACTACAAAAACTTATTGAATCCTACAAGGAAGTACAGTTCTCATTGTGTAGTTCTCATGATAGGAAATTCCTAGTAATATAGGAAAGAGAGATCCATAGTGTCCAAATTATTCACCACATTGCATGAGGTGAACTAGGGTCAAACCTGTGATGGCCCACCAGCACTAAAAAGACAAATTTGAAATGTGAATGTACATGATTTATGATATATCAAAATTATGAACATTTATGTTGTCAGTATTCCCTCATCATTCCATAGAGGATAGGGACAAAAGGTTTTCAAATAGAAGGTTAAGATTCAGGAAGGCAGAAGGCTAGTAGTCAGGGTGAATTTCAACAATAGGGGGATTGTGCTCAAATTAGGGGATTTTGGCTCTTGGAGATTTCATGTACTATTGTTGAATCTTTAATGAGAATAAACATTTTTGGCCAAGTTATTTTCTAGAGAACTTGGATTCTTGTGTTGCACTTATTGTGGACGGTTCTACTACATTTTGCTCAGCATTGGAGTTGTGTGAGAATGTACCTCGCATTACAGACTATACTTATGTTTGAATGTTGTATTTTTATTTATGCTCTTCGACAAATATTTGTCTAAATATGTGGACATATGATTGTAAATGATTGTTTTAATGCTAGACTATTCTAGGATTGCAGTTATTTACCTATATTCTTGTATTTGCTATGTGTGAACTATTTCTTGGGCCATTAGTAGGAGAATGTGTGGTTATGTGTTTACTTTCTTGTTACCTTTAGTTTCATTGGTTGCATGCATTTGCATCTTAGAATAGTTTTGTTTCATTCTTTAGCTTAGAAATTGCCACCGATGGACCGCGTTGTAGCCAATAAAACCCAAACCAGTAATGGTTGTCAGGATAGAATCCATATGGGTTCCCTATTCCAAATGATGTGAGGTCTAATTGGGACTACTCACCGGGGGTAACCCCCTGCTATTGATCTAGGTCACACAGATTGTGTCAACATAATTGGTGCTAGAAGGAGGGTGGGATGACAAGCTTGCCCCTTTGGAGTTATTTCAATAAATTGTTTTGATTAGCCCATGTCTCCTCTCCATATCTATTTATGGGATCACCCTTTGAGTATCCTGAGACCTTTAGGGGGAATCTCAATTAGGACAATTTATATTTTTTCAAACTCGAAATTTTATGGTGATGGCATGTCTTTGCATTCATGCATCTCAATCAATTTAACATCACACAACAGAATCTTAAAATTGTTCAGGACAACGAAATTTTTCGATTATTTATCCTCACATTGGAAGGATGGATTAAATCCTAGTATAGGATATATTTTTGGAAGAAATTCATGGAAATATTTATCACCGCTCATGTAAATTATGATTATGAAGAACTATGCAATGAGCTTGAGGAAATATGTAGGCTTAGAAATGAACCTCTGGATGATTTCTTTCAAAGATTTATGCAGGTTTACTGTAGATTTCTTGAAAGTGACAAACCCTCATAACAAAAATTTCTTGATTGGTTTTCATATATTCTCTCTATTCCTGAAGGGGACAATCTCAAAAATGAAAAATCTAGTTCACAAGATATCATTTATTATTGCTCTAATTCATATCTACACAATGAAGATTCGGTCAACTCCCATCCCAGAGAAATATTTTCAAACATATAGACCACACATGCCTACCCTCAGACATCTAATACTCTACAATCTGATACTGAAGTACAACATGAGGGTAATCTTTCAAATGATGATTTTAAATCTATATTGAATGAAGAATCAGTTCACAAAACAGTTATAGATTTTAATGATAATTTAGCACCGGGAATGTAAATATTATATCCTCAAATGAAAATTGTGATCTGATAAGGGAATATGGGGGATACATGATTTCTAACCATAATTATCTCACTACAATAGGGTAATTTCCATCAAAATCCCTAAACCCCTTACACCCAGAGTGGGAACAAACCAGTGACATTCCTTTAGGAATTGCATCAGTTGTCTATCCTTAATTTCAAGAGAATCAAGAATATGCTTTGGTCTGTAAAAATATCCTACTGAGGAAATCCACTCACTTTCAGAATCTAAATATTTTCACTCCCTTTATATAAACATGTTTGATGATGATTGCTTACATGAGCATCCACCAATTTATCATGCAGTAGAATCTTTACCTTTTTCTTTCAATGATACAATATTGAATGATAAAGGAGAGAAAGAATATTTTCAAGCTCAGATTGACCAAAGACCTATTGATAATAATAGTCCATCCAGGGTGCACAATGTTAAAAATCATTTGCAATCTAAATTTTTGGAACATATTGAAACACAATTTGATCACAAACCCCATCTTTGATGATTATATTTTTGTTTCATAAATGAGTGTGAGCATCAACGTGTCATTCATTGATCTTGTACAATATGGAATTACTAGTCTCAATGCACATATGTTAATGACAGAAGACACAATGCATGAAGAAAGAATTTTCAGACCCCCATGGGGGTATGACAACAATTGGACATCCCATCACCATGCAAGATGAAGAAAAAATCGAGTTGATCCAAGAAGCATTTCCAAATAGATCTACTCCAGAATCAAAAGTTAATATTCAAGGGAAGATGCATCGCTCACCCTTGGATTCTATTTCAATACTCTAGTACTCCTCAAATGATTTTGATCATGTTATAGGAGAAATCTTGAAGTCGTGTTTTTCTCGATGTTTCCCTCAAACTATCAGGTATCTAATGCTTGTTACTTTGAACCTTCTTTGTGATTATTCAATTCTTTCAATTAGTTATGTGATACCTCAATTGTGCATGCCTACAGAATGTCACAATAGTCCTGTAGACATTGAGGTAATCAGGTGGCTACATTGGCTTTATGACTTCACCTAGCATTTGTTGAGTTAGTGTAGGGTAGAGTAGAAATAAGAGTAGCATAGCTTTTACTTCCATTTCTATTTTCAGAGTAATATTTTGACTTATTTTAGTTTCTTGAATAAAATCCATCATATGTTATTAGGTTTCTTTGTGATTTAGGATGGCTTACTTTAGTTCTAGTTTATTTTAGCATGATAATTTTCTTCTTTTCACTAATGACTTTTGTTTTGTTGTTTAACTTGAAGCTTGGCTTAGTTTTGGTATGCCTTCATTTTCATGAGAGAACCATGTGCAAAATCCTTCTAAAAAGATTCAAATGGAAGATTTATTCACTTCAATAATGTTCACCTCAACACCAACAGCTAAAAAGTATTGAGCCAAAAGAGCATGATCATGGGCCTCTGAATAAGCATCTATTGTAGAAGACTCTAGATTTATGGGAGAATTGGAATAGAAAAAATGTGTGAAATTCCAAGTGAAGAATTACACCCCGCAACACTAAATGGCTTGTCCTTCAGATTCCCGACATGTGACTAGAGGAGAATGATTAAGGTATTGACTATCAGATCTCTTTGTGCACAATCAACGAATGTGAGTGCCAATTGCATATGTTCATTTCTTCACCTCCATTAGACTAGATAGAGTATCATACTAATTTTTTCTTATCTATGTACATGAAAACTTAGAGTGCTCCCATTTCCATTTCCTTTTGGTAAACTCATTCATTGGGTAACCCAAAGTTTGACTTTGTCGCCTAGTATGGAAAAGACACTAGTTTGCAAATATTTCATATTAGGAAGAGTGTTGAGAAAGCTAATCGTAAATACTCTTTCAAAGCTAAACCAAGTTCACAAAGCATGGAACATATAGCAAGCATCCCATTCACTCGTTGAAGTATTACATGTTGATATGCAGCTCCATACTCAAATAAATTCCAAGAGAGGAAAGATTACAGGTAGCCTTGCCCTGCCATTTTTCCTTTGTGTGTGTGGTGCGGATAATTGTCCTGGTTTTAGAGATGGAACTTGTTCAAATCCTATCATTCACGATCTATAACCTAGTTTCAAAGAGTTACTAACAATATCTTTTTCTTTCATGAACATACTCAACTGGGAAAGAGCATTGAAACTTAAGAACAATGACCTCCTACAAAAAGGCCCATGGTTTGGATCCTCTAAGATATTGATGAATGAGAATTTTTTCTCAATAAGAACTACCTTGGGGCAACCTATTGATCATCACAACCAAAGTCACATGTTTCTTGAAAAGGAACTTTCACTGATTCGAGAAGATTCAAGGTAGTTGACTCCACTTTTCTACTGGGATCTTGGCAATACGAAATTTGGTAAGATTTGGAATTTGACCTAATGTGTTCCAATAGGTATGGTTCCTCATTTATTCAAAGCATTACCAAGTTTGAGTTTAGTGCTCCATGCCATCTTGGATTTAGGTTCAATTATGGTTTATGTTATAATATATCTACAAGTGTGTATTTCTTGAGGAAATTATCTTAGTCGAACTTGATTCTTAGTCAGGTTTGCTATCTTGGTTGCTAACTAAACTTGGAAGGATTGCTTAGTTGAAGGATGTGAATTTTTTTTTTCTGAAAATGGTTAACAGGGAAATTCATATCATTGCTCACTAATTTCATTGATGATATTCAACACGTCATCTTTAACTTGTCATAATCTTATTTTTAAATGTGTGGGTGCATAACTCAATAATTGAATAATTTTCTCACTTAAAGGGGAGGATACAAGTCGAGAATAAAAAAGGATTCGGAAAAAAAATTACATAACCCATAGGACACAACACTTGGGATCATTACTCATGAACTTGTTTTTGGGATTCTGCATTTAATTTTTTGCACATGATTGTCTCGAGCTCTTTCATTTCTAAAAAGTATGGTTAAAATCAATCTTATGTCGTAAATGATTTTCCTATGTAGGTAAAAACATTCAATTGATATCACATGCTTGATTTGAACCAGTGATGAGGTGAGCATGTTCACGCCTAAAAATAAGTTTCCAAACTTTGAGAGTTAGAGAGTGAGCACAGATTCTGAAAACCTTAGGATATTTCAAGACTAGAGAAAAGTCGCTAGAGAAGTAGAAAAGGAATCTCTTTCTAGTCCTAACTTCTTGAAGCACAAGGTCACAAAGATGAGATGACAAGATTCGAAAAATAATATGTGAGATTTAATTCTTAGACAGCCTAGCGTTGAAGCCCATTTAAACAAAATGCTATGAATATAGTCTTTCACAGGGACTAGTATTTTCAAGAGGCCACATAAATACTTGTGGTGTTATAATGCATGAATATTTTAAAGCCACTTACAACACTGACATTCTTGTTTTCTCTCTCAGAACATTTTTCTTGTTGATTTCCTATCTTTACTCATCATTGACTAATGGTTTAATCTTTCAATGTATCGGGTTTTGACCAGAGTCTTATCTTTTGCTTATGGATGTGACTACAAAGTTTACTTTACACTATTTCTTCCCTTGAAGAGAATTTGTTCTCTCAATTTATTTGTTTTGGAATTTGTGATCATGTTTGATGATATACAGGTTTCTCAACTCCATTGTCTCATCTAGAAAACACCATGCATTGGAAACATGCCTGAAGCAGTCTACATGTCTTTCCCAACTCATGACATGAACTGGAGGACCCTATTGAAGATAAATCAAGGATATTTTTGGAATATTGTGACAGCAATTTGACCATGACCTGACAAAGTGGATAATTAATGGTTATCCTTGCACGTTGGTTGGAAAGAAGATCCTATGTAAGAGGGAAACCATCCACACACTAAGCAACTACTCACGTGAAGGGTGAAATGTCAAAATCTAAGTGATGAAAAACAAAAGGGATAATTTTATTTATCCAAGTGCAACAAATATACAAGGAAAATCCCAATAGCTGATAGTTATCCCATATCAAGCTAAAGAAAATGAAAAGAAAGAGAAAGAAGTCCATCTCTTTCCCCATCCACTAGATGCTTAGCATATACTAAATAAATCAGGAAGGATTGGGAATGAAAGTTCGATCGTATTAGGGGACATGCATATATCTCCATCAGAGTTATGGATGCTCACGAGCAATGGAGCAACACCTAAGGGATAATATATATATAACACCTGGTAAAAAACTTTTTATGTCCCAAACCTATATCAGCCCCATGATGAAGATGTCAACTTGGATCTTTGATGTAGTTTAAGGAAATAAATCTCTTCATCATGTATCATATTATTACAACAAACGAGTTACAATAGTTGGCATGCAAGCATCACCAGTGAACCCACCACGACGAAATATTTTAGATATCTATTGAACATGTATTTTGAAATTACCTGGAAGATAAGAACACAATCCTCTACATTTTATGTTCATAAATTAGGGAAGACTAGCATAGATTTTGGTTTTGTCTAGTGTGTCACCAATTGTTTAGGCCTCAACACCTTCCCCAAGCGAGTGAGATTGGGGCCCCTCCTAAATTTTTTCCAACTTAGATCCTTTGATTGTTGCGCCCATTAGCCAGGTTCTCTTGATTTTTAAATGTTAAGCATTTCCTATTTGACTGGATTACTGATGTTTGATTTCCTGTTGAATTTGAGTTATGTCATGTTGCAGTGAAGATTGGGTGTAGCAATAGTATTATCAGGTTTTTGTCTCACAACTAGTTTTTATTGTGCTTAACATATTTGCATGTATTTTTTCCACCTCTGATTCTTTGACTAACCCTGAATAGGAAAGTGTCATTTATCGTTATGTAGGTTGATTACATCATTTGCAAGACATAGGTTAGCTCTGAATTGCTTATCATAAAATAATTGGTACAAGTACTCAGTATCAAGTGCTCCAAACATGAGTTTGTTGTTTTCACAAGATAATATCTCTCACCTACTCACAGATGATCTCAGTTTCAATGGATAGATTAAAATTCTATATAATATAGATGTCATAGGAATTGACGGAACTAAATTCAGGTGAAACAATAGCAAGAACGGTGGCTGAAATTTTATTAAAAAATGCATTTGCTCATAATTTCAAGTACTGGTCAAAGTGGATTTTCACCTCCAAAATCGACCAACAATATGTTTTGTGGTATTATGAATCCGACCCCACTAACGAAATCAAAATTTGAGATCCAGAAGTGCCAAAATGATCACCAAGGATTTTCTGTCAAGAGAACCTCATTAACCTTGAAACCACTAAAATGTTTGATTGAAGTTGTAAGTTTTCTCATTAGAAACCTCTCCTTGTGCTCTCCGCATCGTAAAAAATGGCGTCTGAATCGAGCATTGAATGGACAAATTATGGACCTTTTTGGTCAAGTTAAGTTACACCAAACAAAAAAAACCATTTTCAGCATTACTAAACATTGGTCGGCCTTTTTTAACCCAAATACCACTACACAATGCTTAAAAATAAATAAAAATAAATAAAAAATAAATATTGTTAGCTTTAAACGGTATTACCATATATATTAAAATAATTTTAAAAAAATAAAAATAAAGTTTAACACAAGAAGAAAAGAGGTTTTTAATTTAAAATTTTAAATAAACCTATATATATATATATAACTTTCCTCTTCTATAACGACTTTTTGATCTTTTTACCGAAATCCGGCGAAATAGATCTTGGTGAAATGTCTTCTTTTTTTTGTTTAAATTGCATTTTTAAATGCATAATTGAATTCAACAACATGAAAAACCCTCAAAGCACTCGAATTATACAAACTCGATTACTCAAAACTAGAGTTCCAACAAATTTTGATCGGATTTCAATGAAAATCCTCATATTTGAGATTTTATTCACCCATTGACACACGGAGCCTTCTCTTCACGTTTTGGCATCCATCACACATTAAATCATCTCTCCTCCTCGAAATGTTGGCACCTTTTCACAATCGTAATCTCGCTTGTCCTCGACATGTTGGCCACCCCATGATTTTCCAACGTCGACAAAGTATGCAATTTCAAAATTATGAAACCATTTTATGGCAAGGATGGCATTCATGCGGTCCCATAACCATTCGATCCCTCCCCTCCTAACATTATTTAATAAGGTGAGGTGAACAAGGGGGGGCAAGGGATGATTTTAGGGGCTAAATTTTGCTCATGGGCTAATTTTCCATGATTTTTCCAAAAACGAGATTCGCTATTTTAAAAATGATTCACCCAAATTCTATAGGATAAAATTATTTTACCTTAAAAATCGCCAAAATTTTCTAAAAACTATATAAAATCCTTAGAAATTTGAATATTTTTACAAAAATATCGTCAATCATTTATAGTTGGCATATGAAGGATTAGTAAGATTCACCAAGGTTTCTACATTTTAAAATAAATTTCCATCCTTAAAATCATCCCTAGGGGCCACGATCATTCGTCCCCTCCCCCCACGCCCTTTCTTTAACCATTATTTTAATCCTCACATTTTATAAATCTCATTCCTCTCACATTTCATTCGGCCTTAAGATATATTCCATGACCTTAAGTTTCGGCGAGCTCCAAACATCTTATCCCTCACGACGGTCGATATGTCAAAGCACCACAAACATCTTGTGATCTTGCTCACCCATCGATACACTGGCGCTCCAAGAAAATCATAATCTTCCACGCCCCGAAACATCGGAAACAAAATGCAATCTTAACGCTGATAAAAATCTTAAAGATCAAATGCTTAGCATGGTTTAAGGTAACTAAATAACATTTAATATTTAAACAAGGAGGGGGTTACGTTGAGAGGTGTAGATTATCAATTCCATTTTTACATGTCATCTTACGAATGAAAATGATGAATAAGAGTCGATCCCTCGAGGCAAGGATGAATAAACTGTAAGGTTGGATTTCAATTGATATTTATGAAGTATGGAAGAGGTTGAATGTGTTGGTAAGTGTGCCGAGGAACTTAGGGTGTACTACCTCAGACACGGTGGCGTAACAAAGTGCACCGAGCAAAACTTGGATCCTAGTTTTAATTTTGCCATAACTTTTGGTTCTGAGATCTGTTTCACATTCTCCTTATATCGTTGGAAAGGTTTTGTCAATATCTACAACTTCCCAGCTATAGGTTTCAGGAGTTTCCTCATCATTTTCCCCATATTTTCAAGTTTTAATACATGCATATTGTCAACAACCCAAGAACCTAACAATACAACATTTCAATGGAGATGTTTGTGTTTTAACCATCAAAGGGACCAGAGATCAAACTCAAGGGAGTAGACCTAAACTTTTCACTCGACTACCAATTAAATTCTATATTTTTAAATGCACACTTTTAAAGTATGTTGTGAGGTTTTATATTGGCAACTTATCTATTTCATGATAAATGGCACCCAGGTACCAGCACCATGAGAGGATCATACTTGGGAATCTAAATACACATTGTGTAAAGAAGCAGACTACAAAGACACAGACGTTATACATCAAGACAAGAAAGTGTTTCTAGTACATAGCAGTGTCTATGTGGATGTTATCTACAACAAAGGATGAGATATCATCACACGAGCATAAATCAGCAAACAAGAATCAAACACAAATGGCAAAGGATGAAGTATAGTCTCATGGTAGGCAAGAGAGACCCATAGTGTCCAAATTATTCACCACATTGCATGAGGCCAACTAGATCCAAAATGTGTGATGGCCCACCAGCGCTAAAAAGACAAATTTGAAATGTAAATATACATGATGTATGATATATTAAAATTATGAACATTTCTGATATCAATATTCCCTCATCATTCCATAGAGGATAGGGACAAAAAGTTTTCAAATGGAAGGTCAAGAGTTGGGAAGGTGGAAGGAAAATAGCTAGGGTGAATTTCAACAAATAGAGGGATTGCTCTCGAATTAGGGGCTTTTGGCTCTTGGAGATTCCATATCCTATTGTTGAAACTTTAATGAGAAGAAGCATTTTTTGCTAAGCTATTTTCTAGAGAACTCGGATTCTTGTGTTGCACTTATTGTGATTGTTCTACTGCCTTTTTCTCAACATTGGAGTTATGTAAGAATGTACCTCACATTACATACTATTATTATGTGTGTCTGTTGCATTTTTATTTATATTCTTTAGGAAATATTTGTCTGAATATGTGGACATAGGACTGTAAATTATTGTTTTAATGCTAGACTATTATGGGTTTGCAGTTATTTACTCATATTCTTGTCTTTACTCTATGTGAAGTATTTATCGGGCCATTGATAGGAGCATGTATGGTTCTATGCTTACTTTCTTGTTACCCTTAGTTCATCTAGATGCATGCATTTGCATCCTAGATTAGTTTCATTTCATTCTTTACCTTAGAAATCGTCACCGGTGGATCGAGTCGCAACTGGTAAACCCCAAACTAGTAATGGTTGTTGGTCCAGAATCCAAATGGATTACCTATTCCAAACAGTGTGAGTTCTATTTGGGACTTCTCACCGGGGGTAACCCTTGTTGTTGGTCTAGGTCACATGAACCATGTCAACATAGATATAGTAGTGTAATTTCCTTCTTTTAATGATTAAAAGATAGATGTGGTATTGAGAGTTTGGCATTGTGTATTTGTTTTTTATATTTCCAACAATAAGTGTTTGTATATTAATGTATTCATAAGTTGTTGTTGTTAGAGATTTTCAAATTCTATTTACCTAATGTTCAATTCATTATTTCTAATTGTAGAATATGCTTACCATGGCCTGAAAATTAAAATGGTGTTAAGCATATTCACTAAAAACTTCCAAGACTATGTGTATGGAGAGATTGGTTGCATGTGAGAGGGAGCTATCGAAGTGTTTTAGTGGGTGTGATGTCTGAGCTTCAGTGATTGAAGTAAATGTACATTACTGATTAGTGAATTGACCTATGGTAAGTTATAAGGTGAGATACCTAGGATCTTCCACTGATTAGAAGGTTGTTAGTGACCTGACATAGGCAATTTTCACTTGGGATTGGTTGAAAATATTATTTATTTTGAGTTCAATATACTTGTTAAAATTTTCTTCTAGTGTTTGCAAGGATGGCCAATTTCTATCTCTGAGTGTGTCACATGTTGGAGACTCTTCCAAATTTATAATGTGGAAGAGCATGTTGCATAGTCTCTTGGAGGAAATTGAATTGTGGTATCTTGTGAATAAGGAGGTTACACCTCCCACTGATTCCAAGGACATTGTAGAACATGCTAATAAGTTAGCCAAAGAAAAGTGAATCATCCTTAATTCGGTGAAGGATCATTTGATCCCTCACATCACGGGATAAAAAAAAATTAAAGATGAAAAATTATATGTTTCATGCTTTGGTCAGTCTATATAAGAGTGTGAATGTATCATGTGGGATGCTTTTGAAAAACTAGCTTTTTGGTACATGCACGAGAAATATTGATAATGCGGTGAGATATCCAATAAAGATCACTAAGTTGAGAGATCATCTCACATCCATAGGAGATCGAGTGGATGAGGACGAGCTAGTTTCGATAACTCTAAATGTGTTCCAATCATCCTAGGACATGCTTGTTTGAGGTGTATGTGATCGTGACAAGTTACTCGCTTTTGAAAAAATATGGAATCACTTTGTGCAGGAAGAGACAAGGTGTCTCAAAACCAAACCCTCATTTAGAGGATGAAGAAGGGAAGCAAGAAAGTAGGACCTCGGAGGGGTCAAAAGAACAATAAGAAAGTCTACTTAGGATCTTCAAACCCTAACAAGAAATATATTCAATGCCTTGAGAAGAAGGGAAAGGGTAAGAAGTAGCAGAAGAAGTTTGTGAGGAGTGTAGAAGCTTATGCATGAGTAAATGAGCTCTTATCCAAATTGGATACAACCTTCTCCAGGGTGTCATGTTTTTCCACGTACACCTTTTTTTCTCATGTTAGGTGGTATGTAGACAATGGTCTTTCTAAACATATGGTAATCAATAGATCAACTTTATTTAGACTATAAGAATGAGATTATGGCATGTGGGTGAATTTTGGTGATGATGCGTGATTGGGATGGGTTCTATCTCATTACACGTGTCAGTGAGAGAGGATCTTAAGTTAAATGAGGTATTATATGTTCTTGGATTAATAAATAATCTTCTTATGATTTCCTGTCTAATATATATAAAGTGTATTCTTAAGTTTGATCATTAGCAAGTGATCATCAGAAAATAGAACCCTATTCCTAGTCGATTTTTGGCTAGAGGAGTGCCTGAGGGTGGCCTTTATAGGTTGCTAGAATATACTATGAAGAATGGAGTTTTAATGCATAGCATTGAAAACCTATGTGAGCCTTGAAACGAAAGACCAGGTCACTTTCATTATGAAGCTTTGCCTCTCCTTAAGGACATGGTGAAGGGATTCCCTTATTTCAAGGTGGATATGATAGGAGTGTGCAAGGGATGTGCACTCAACAAGCATGCCATGACTCCTTTTCCGAGCAGTGAGAACTAATTGGGAGGAATTCTTGATTTTGGATATTCATATGTGTGTGAACCCATGTCATCGACTTCATTGATAGGTAATATCTATTATTTTTATTTCATTGATGGTTCTTATAGAAAACCTTGGATTTATTTTACGAAGACCAAGGACTGGGTCTTTAGCAAGGTCCAAGAGTTCAAAGCTCTTGTGCAGAACCAAATATGTAAGAATATGAAGGTATTGAGATCTAATCATGGAAGAGAGTATACTTCCATGAAGTTTGATTCCATTTGCAAAGGATTGGGGATCAAGAAGGAGTTGACAATGCCTTACAACCCACAACATAATGGGGTAGATTATTGAAAGGAAGAACAAGAATTGTTGAGATAGTGAAACCTATGATTCAAGATCTAGATTTTCCTATGTTCCTTTGGATAGAAGGATGCATGTAGTACAATTGTATACATCATGAATAGGTGTCATCATAGGGTATTGAAGGACAAAACACCAAAGAAATCTTTCATTGGTGAGAAATCCTGAGTACCACACTTTTGAGTGTTTAGTTGTCTTGTAATATTCATGTCCTTTAGGAGAAAATAACTAAATTGGAACCAACCAGTTTGAAGGGTGTTTTTTTTTATACAATGACTCCTCCAAGCCTTACAGAGTCTACATTCCATCACAGGTAAATATAGTAGTGCATTGAGACATGAAATTTTACAAGGATGAATGGTCCTTAAGGTCTCAAGAACCTCCATAGAATATTGAGAGAGAAACACTTGTTGTCCTAAATGTCGATTTGCAGAAATCAAAATTTCATAATTTGATCAACAAAATTCCAAAGGTGGAATCAATGCTTTAGTGCCTTCCAATTCATCCAAGAAGCCTAGCTGGTTTACACAGACATTGCATGATGCACAAGAGTAAGTTGGAGCTCCAAAGACATATTTCCAAGGGAGACATCTTCTTAAAAAAAATGAATCAGTTTATGCCAATCTCTTCCATCATTGATGCAAATCCTTCTAGTTATTTAAGGAGGCAACACGTGAGAAAGTATGGTAGGATGCCATGGTAGAGGAATATAAATCCATCATGAAGAATGATGTTTAGAATATTGTGTTGAGACCAATGAGGAATTTAGTGATTGGTTTCATGTAGTTGTACAAGGTGAAACATGCAACAGATTCCAGTGTATAGAAGGACAAGGCTCGACTCATAGTGAGAGGATTCTCCCAAAAAGAGGGAATTGACTATGAGGAGACCTTTTCTCCAGTTTTCAAGTATACTTTCATCAATTCCATTGTGTCCTTAGCATCAATTTTGGGTAGGCATTTATATCAAATGCATGTAAAGGCGACATTATTAATGGTCTAATCAAGGAGGAAGTATACATCAATCAATGGAGAGGCTTTGAGGTGCATGGGTGAGAAACCTATGTATGTATATTGAAGAAGATTCTTTACAGGCCTAAGCAAGCACCATGTGCTTGGTACTCAATGAGTGATGAGTACTCAATAGATTTGGGCTTCACCAAAATTGTTGTGAATCCCAATATTTATTTTTTGTTTGAAAGATTCAATTTGCTTGTTTTGGACTTGTGAATAAACGACTTTATACTTACAAGTACTTTTGAGAAGCTCAAAGCATGGTGTAAGACAAAGTTGACACATGATTTTGACATGAAGGACATTTGTCTTATGCAATATTTCTTGGGTCTAGAGGTCTAGAAAGGTTCAAGTCAAGTCTTCATTTGATAGGGAAGTACACAATGGAGGCCCTGACGCAGTTTCAAATTATGGATTGGAAACCCTTGGCCACTCTTATGATTCCAAATCTGAAGTTACATGCTATTTTGGATTTAGATTTGGTACGTCCTTCAATGTATTGACAATTCCCTTGTGTATCTAGTTAATATCATACCTAATATTTGTTTTATAGTAAACATTTTGGGCCAATACATGATTAAGTTAAGGTAGATTCACTAGGTCGTTGCAAAGCATGTGATTTGATGCTTCAAGAGAACATTTCATTGGGATCTAAGGTATGTACAACATGGAAAGTAGATGTTACATGGTTTTCTGTATTCTCACTAGACTAGAGATGTAGGTGGGAAGGAGAGTAATTTAGGGTTATGCCTCTATTTAGGTTCAAGTATGATACCAAGGCTCAAGAAGAAGCGAGAAATAGTGGCACTTAGTTCAACTGAAACAGAGTACATGGTAGCTAGTTCTACTAGTTGTGAGGCCATCTAGGTTCGCAAGTTGATAAAAGAGATGACCAATCAGATGATGGAGTTTATTGTGATGTGTTGTGACAACCATATTTGTATTAGACTCTATGAGAATCCATTGTTTCATGGTTTCTTTAAGAATATACATATCCAGTACCATTTCCTTATAGACAAATTTAAAAGGGAAGCATTGGTTCTTGAGCATGTTCCCTCATATTCGCAAGTTGTTGATATTTTTTAAATTACCTAACTAAGGGGAAGTTTAAGATGTTGAGAAAAAGTCTTGGCTTGGTGGAGAACGCTTTCCTCAAAAAGGGGGAGTGTTAAGAGTTTTTACCTCATTTATTTGTTAGTATCCTCCCTAACATGGCACAATAGTGATACAACAAATTCATCTTCTCTTAGTTCCTATGCACAACATGATGGCAAGTTTATGATGGTGTAGCACTAGGATACTTTGGGAAGCAAGTTGTAGATCTATGTAGAGAGTGCATGCATGCATTAAGCTTAGTCCATTTCATGTATTAGTTGTGGTTTGACATTTATCTACCTTTTTTGTAGAATTAGAAAATGTTATTTTTACCTTCAATTTAGTTCAATACCAAAGTTAGACTAAGATACATGCATGTCAGAATCTCTAGATCTTACTGTGTGAGATAGGGTTGAGTTCAGTGTAATGAAAAAACAAAACCCTAAGAGATGGTGCATGCTCTATTTGTGTCATAGATATGTCGTCATCTATTTGAAATTGTTCCAGAGTTGGTGTGGGCTCTTTCATCATTATCTAAGCATTATTTTATGAGGAGAAGTATTATTGTTATGTTGATCATGTGCATAGTGAAGTATTTCCTGGTGTGCAACAGTAAAGTGTGGATGATGCACCCAAATGAGAGGTCCCAACCATCAGTCGAAACACTAGATGAGCACAGTGAATGTTATCGATTAGTAATGGGTCGATTTTCATTCTGAATCAATCAACATGAGTCAAATTTGTATTTTTTTATTAACAAAATTTCAATCGACTAGTTGGTAAATATTTATTACTATTTAAGAAAAGACAAAGGTTTGAATCTTTTTGGGTTACCTTTATGCTAGTCAATTTTGGGAGGCAAATTGGTATTTTTAAGAGGTTGGATAGTGAACCAACCAAGTAGTCATTCAACTTGACTAAATAATTGATTGACCATGGATTTGAATATATTTTGGGGGAAAAAATCCCATGGATTCTCTCAAAGAAGAAGAATTGGTTTTTTGAATACTCTATGCAAATAAAGAAAGATAAGAGAAGCTCATCTTCCAAAATAAATCATTGCTAAGATAAACAATTAAATCACTAAACTTCATAATGAAGTTGTATTTTTGCAAGATATCGATGTATTTTAGAAGGCTACCATTACTCACAAAAAATAGAATACCTAAGGAGTAGTTTGCTAGGTTGGAGGAACCAATATTCGATTGGAAGATGAGACCAATTTCTTATAGGTCTGAATTTTTTAGCTTTGTGAGGATGTTGCTTTGCTCCAAGATGATAATGTTTGTCTATTTGATGAGTATCAGGATTTTAATAACGATTATGATCCTTTTCTTTGACAGGTGGATGAGAAATACAACACTAGCCATGGGTCGTTGAATGCATGTAGGGAATTGTACATGAAGTAAGTAAATTGAAAACCTTTGTTTTGTCTACTTTGAAGAAGTATTATGAAGAAGTTGTTGAATGGACTAGGAGGATTAATGTGATCGAAGGAACTTCAAAGCATCTCTTTCAAAACCTCATGAATGAATCTAGGGAGAAGAAAGACCTACTTGATTCTTTGGAATGGGATGTTAAGTGCCTCTCTCAATAGCTTATTCGTGAAGATGATGTCTATATTGATAAGAATGATGATCTTAATGATATGTCTTCCTCGCACACATTTTTGTCCACTAATGAACTTATCTCTCTTGAGTTTGAGAGACATACCAAAGGGTTTGGATGCAAAATGATGTGTCATATGGAATATACAAATGGTGGACTTGGGAAGAATGGATAGGTATTCTTTCCTTAATTGAGCCTAAGATAATAGAATTTAGAGTAGGACTTGGATATGGTGAGACTTCATTTCCATATGGAGCTCATTCTATTGATTTGAAGGAAGGGCATCATGCACACACTGTTGATTTGGTTGTTGATGATATGACAGAGTTGTAGTCTAATACTTCATGTGACTCTTCTATTGATTTTGCAAAAACGAAATGTTGCACCTTTTATTCAATAGGAACATTTTTTTCCATGTTGACATCTTAATTATTGTGATAGGAAGAGTTATATTTCCTCGTCTATGTTAGCTTTTAGGGTTACTCTGAAAATGTTTACGCCATGTTTGAGGGTGCTTCATGAGATTTAGGGTGCATGGTGTATGTGCAGCCCCTAGATGGTCCTTGATGGATTTCCACATGAGAGATAATCTATGATGGATTTTGCACATTGACAATGGCTTACTCAGTGGTTGCTTGACATCAATTCAGTGATTGCATGATATTTTCCCTAGGGCATTTAATATCCCCTAACATATTTGGTGATGTTCTACATGATGGCCACATGGAGATGGTTTCTTGGAGAGTTCCCTACTTAGGAGGAGGATCAATTTACATCCTAGAGAAGGGAATTAGGATCCATACAACACAAGGTAGCTTGGGTCCTTGTATGGAGGCTTGAAGTTGACTCATAGACGTCTAGATTGCAGCAATGTTCATATAGGGGGAGTGGACCCAGTGGAGTACATGGATTAGAAGGATTGATGGACTCTTTAGAGGCTTGTAGGAGGAGTGTTGGACACACCTCATGGAATTCCCTTGCATTTTGAGTATTGTGTGTAGACATCATCACCTTGGAGCTTGACATGTGTGCCCTTTGAGTGTAATGCTCCACATGTGTGATCCTGCATGTATTATTGTAGGTTCCTTGTAAGGGCATTGGCCCATGTGTATTGTTGGCCTCCCTTACCTCTCATATATATAGAGGAAGAAGAGCATTCTTTCATTCATCGTCATCATATTCTTCACTTTGTACTTGTCTTCTCTTAGTGCTTTGCTAGGGCTCATGAGGAAACCCTAGGAGAATTTATAGAAGGGAAGGATGACGTCTTTGTTGGAGATTTCTCTTGTGAGATGCTTGGGTTTTTTCTTGTGAGCTAGACATTGGAGATGATCATCATTACTCATTCATTCTTATAACTCATGTTAGATATGTGATCAAGTTGAACACACCACTTCTCCTATCTCTCTTAGATCTTCCATTATACTTGAATATCTCTCTCTCTTGGAGTCACTAAGGTTTCTTGATCTTGTTGGAGCATGTTGAAGACTAGGGTTAGGGTTTCATCCATTGGAGATTTTCAAATTATGGTTCTGATATGAAACCCAAGGTTGTACTTGGAGAAGAGAAGAAGAAAAAGAGATGTCTTGCCTTGAAGAACATGCTTGTGTGATGCATGTTTGTTGGATCTCCTTAGTAGGAGGTAGGGTTTTCTTGGTTTTCCCTAGCTAGAAATTTGGAGAGATAGAGGGTTGTATTAGCCTTATGATAAGGTTGTGGTATGTACATGAACTTCATCTTTATACATATTAGTAAAGTTTACATCCAATACTTGAGTAAATTTATTTGATTTTCAACCATCTATATTCTTCATGGTTTATAATTTCCAACTCTATATATTTTTTCTAATTAATATAAGTTAAGGATAAATGAGTTGAATGATTTAAGATCATAATTAAATAATATAAGAGAAACTTCACTATTGTTTTTAGCATTGTCATAAATGTTTTCAAATATGTTATATGCATGAAAAGATTTCCGTAAAACTTATTGAAATTCATTGATATCCATTTTCTCAAAACAATTTTAATCTATAGCTTCCAAACCCCTCCCTTCCGTTAACTATATCTTACTTACTCTTGTGATGATAACTTAAACTCAAATTTAAGTCATTTGCTTAACTTTTGCAATTTTGTAAATCATCGTTAATTTGCAATTTTGCAAATCATCCTTAATGTGAAGGAAATGCTTATAACATCTTTGAATGTTCACGCCTCCTTATCTTCTATGGCATATATGCTCTTAGCATATGCATTATCATAATGATATACCCATGGCGGTTTAACGAAAATATGAACATGACATATTAAGTAGGAAAACATAAATTAGCAGTTATTATCATTCACCACAAGTTATTATGCACTATACTTATCAAGGTATTAATTTCTAAGTAGTTTATGACCTATATGGATTGACCTCAAAGAGAAACCAATTAAGTTCATTGTCTTCTTAAGTTTATAGAAATTAACAAACAAATTCATTTTTTTAAGGTCAAAACAAGAATGAGATATTTCTTAATGAATGCCTCGAATTAATTACAAGGATCTTCGCTTTCCTCGTGAAATCTAAAAATTTAAATAGAAGAGTTTTATGAAGTTCAAAATTTGTCAATAAACTCCCCGAATGGGGTGCCAGGTGGAAAGAATGGGCACGTGGAGGCGCAAAATGAGGGGCCATTTATGGTGGCGCCTACCCCCAGCTACAGCCATTTATTAAGGCCTTCACCTCCGTCGGCCACCGGTTATTGATGGAGCCCCTCACGCGTGAGCAAGGGACGGCCAGCCAGAGCATTAAGCTCTCGGCGTTAATGGTGGCAGCCATGGTTTATGTCATTATCAGTTTAATCGGACCTCCCAGAATGCATTTGAATTTTGTTGAGAAGAGCAAGAACCGCTGCGCAGGAGGCATCCTGGCACTTGCCCTCGCTCTCATCATGCAACGGGCAAGGGGAAGACCCCGCAGAGGAGCCGGCTGGTACGCGGCGGATGCACGAAAGAAGCAGCACAAGAGGTTTGAAAGAGCTCTGCTCTTGACCAAGACAAAACGCCGAGGTGACGCCACAGCAGCAAATTCGCCCCCTCGAACCTATACAGAAGAGGACATGTCCTTAGAGCTCCCACCGGACTTCTCTGAGAGCCGACTGTTCATCGTCCCGGATAATTGGGACCCTCCGGCGAGCTTTGGACAAGCGACACCAGCACCCAATTTGAGTGAGTCTCGTACCCCCAGCAATGCTCCGAGCGTAGAATTCGACGCCTGCCCAGTGGAGGAGGAGTTGTCGGAACGCATAGCCGACCCGCAGATGCAGAGGACGGCGTTGGGCCACAAGGAAACGGAGGCTGAGGAGGAGCTATCGGAACGCACAGCCGACCCGCAGATGCAAAGGACGATGCTGGGCCACAAGGAAACGGAGGCTGAAACGAAGTCGCCACCATCGCCAGCATTCCTACATCCAGAGCACTTGAATTTGGTTTTCGAAGTGCGCAACCTGGTGGAGGATCAAATTTTCAGAGCCGTACGCGTCAGCTAGCGCTTAGACATGCTCTGCGTAGCCTACTCCAAGGCCACGCCACGACGCCAATGTCCCACATGTGCTTAGCACTTTGTCATCCCTATCAATGGTGGCAAAGCTAAGGAAGGATGTGAGGACTCCGATGAATAGATTATGTTGTTTCCTATGGTCTCCATTACCTTTTCTTTTACTGTTTATCAGAGTTGTCACTCTTTAGTTATTAGCTTAGTTATCTTCAGAACAGACTTTCATATACTGCTAAGGACGATGGACATGCACCCTGGTTTCCTTCGGGCAGGGTGGCGAAACATGAGGCCTAATTTTGCATGTTGTTGTGGACAGGCCAGCTGTCCTGGTTTCCTGTATAGGCAGGACAGCTGGCACCTGTATGCCAAGTGTATTTCTTTTTTGAAAGTTTAATATAACAGGTTTCGCCCTTTTTTACTTTAAAAAAAAATGTCAATAAACTAATAAAACAATAAGATGTTTTTATTTTTCATAGATTGCATTATTCTTAATGAGGTGTTTCAATAATTCAAGTAGATGTACTATGTTTATAATATTAATAAATTAAATTGAAATAAATAAAAATTATAAAATTAAATAAATAGTTAATCATAATAATAAAAATTATAAAAACAAATTATAAAAATTATAAAACTCTATAAGAAAATAAACCAACATATATTCATTTTAATACAATATTTTAATTATTAAGAAAATTGTATCAATATTTATTTTGATTTTTCTTAATGTTTACTCGATATAGGGTTCAGATAGATCTTTGTTTACCTAAGTAATCTCAATAAAGCATCTCCAACCAAACTAAAGGGAACATATATTCATTTTAATACAATATTTTAATTATTAAGAAAATTGTATCAATATTTATTTTGATTTTTCTTAATGTTTACTCGATATAGGGTTCAGATAGATCTTTGTTTACCTAAGTAATCTCAATAAAGCATCTCCAACCAAACTAAAGGGCCAGGGTTCAGATAGATCTTTGTTTACCTAAGTAATCTCAATAAAGCATCTCCAACCAAACTAAAGGGCCTACAAAGAGAATTAGTTTTTAATATCATCAATCATTGTCTTTTGACATAAAATTATAGTTGCGTAAATATTAATTCTTAAAGAAATAAACATATTTTAATAAGGAAAATACTAGAAAAAAAAGGAGTAATCATAGATGATAAGCTTGGTTTTAAAAAAAATCAATTGGTTTTAATTCTAAATTAGAGTAACAAGATAAATATGATATTATTAAATGTTAGGATAACAACCAATTAATAGTATTAGAATTAATATATGGCATGTATGTTTCCTAGTGTAATCACAAAAGTGTTAACCATGAGTTTGATTGGAGGATTTTCCCAGCTATCCTAGATACCAATAACTTAGTTGTTTCTCTAAGTTATAATCAGTTCAAGATTTTTTCAATTTAAACAACACCAACCTTCTTCCTAAGGCTAATTGAAGACATGTTGAGTGATATTATCTAATTGTTAAGCATCAAATGTAACTCATAACAACCAAGGTTAGACAACAACTAACTTTGAGTTTATACCCAAGATATTCGCTCTTGCTAGAGAAGAATGTCCTTTAGTTGCACCATATATTAGCAGGGGATCAATCTAACATGAAGTTTGGTGTAACATCTCGCTCTTGCACGTACATGATATGACTTATTCTTTGAGACACTTGCATGCAAGTGATCCGGTTTAGTATATGGTTGTTTGTTTCACTTATGGATTATGATGATGATGCTTATGGATTATGATGTTATGTTATTTGATTATATATGTCTAAATAGGTGCTATTGACGGGTTTCTCCTGAGTGTGCAGGACACTTCATAGATTGGGGATGTCGATGACATCGATGGACCTCCTTGGGCTCTGGATCGAATTAGGGAGTGGATTGTATATGGTTTGGGTATTTCTGCTTTTGCATATGTGACATATGAGCGGGTATATTATGATGACATTATGGATCATTGACATGTTTCGTTGATGGATGCAGGCTGACAATTATTTTCTAATCAGACTCACATTATGAGTAAAGGGGCCATGCACAGCAACCACAAATTGAGGGAGAGGTGTGGCAGCAGCCCTGCCATAGCCTACTAGCACTCTTGTCGTGGGTCGAATTGTAGGTTAACGATTACCTAGTTCGAGAGATCCATGATGTCGTGAGGGCAGACTGAGACAGTCACTCATGAAGATTCTAAGGGGTGTGTAATAAGGCATGGTCCTTATTCCTTAAAAGACCTTAGTCTCTCACAAGGTCGCCTAATGGAGTATTGACTCCAAGGGTTGGACAACTACCAAAATCAAACAAAGGCGAGTGGTACCATTGGAGCATGTAGTGTGTCTTGAAGGGCACGTCGCATAAATAAAACATGAATAAAGGCGAGTGGCACCCTTGGTGCACGTAGTGCGTCTTGAAGGGCATGTCTTGATTTTTAATAAAGGTGATTCAATGAACCTAGGTGCCTCGAAAACAATATTTTGTTTTGACATGGTCAACCTTAAAATAAATGTTAATTGAGTAAATTTTTATTAATTATAAAATTCCCTTAAAAAATGATTTTTAATCCTAGTTGAAAATTAAGCCTAGGTCTAAATAGGGTAAGAAGACTAAAAAAAACTAAATGAAAAAATAATAAAAGGGGGATGAAGAAAAAAAAAATCAAGCTAAGAATTTAAAAGAGAAATATTGTATCTAAAGAGTTAATTGTTTGTTATGTGCAAGACATGCTAAATTGGAACTTAGACAAAAAGGGAAATGAATGTAAAAATGAATGGGAAACATAGAATGGAGTCTAGTCTAGTCTAACTAAAGAACTTTCCTAAATAAAACACAATTAAGTTTTAGAAATGCGTCAGTCATTAAAAGGAAATAAAGAGAATAAAGGGACAGCAATGAGCGCTTTTAGGATGGGTGAGGGAAATTGACATTTAATTAAATTAAATAAATGAATTTCTGGGGCAACTAAGGGATCGGGTGAGAAGTGTACGGGGGAGAGTATTTCCTAATTAAATTTTAATAAACCGAATTAAACATGCAAATGGAAAGTGGTCACTAAGAAGAACTCTATAAAAGTAATGACTGAGAAGAGAAATGGATCACGACTGGTATGCGTAAGGTTATGCTGTCAGAATTTATTCACTGATTTTTCTTGTGAGAGTTGGGATACCCAGCTCGAAAAGAGTGGGTAGCTCAACCTTGCGAGGCGAGATGGGAGCTAGATTTTTCTCTAGTTTTGTGTGGGTGGCCCATTTGTGGCTTCCGAGACTAAGGAAAAAGAAGAGTACCCCTAGCATTAACTGGGAGGTATCGATGAAGTCTCAACCATTAGCAAATGGGAGCAAGGAGGACCACCAACTGTCGAAGAACATCAACAATCCCATCTGTCGATTATAGTACTTATGTTATTCTATTGTATATTGAATGTTTAAATTATACATTACACATTTCATGAAGGAAACCCTCGATTATATGAAACAACTTCCTGCATTATATCTACATTTAATTCTATATAATACAGTTTTCTGCGTGGGATTTCAATTTGACTTAAAAGTTATAGTATCATGCACCTGAACTACATTTCCAACTCCAAATAATGGAAGAGAATATATTGGGGCGATGCTCTAGATGGATTGTTCTTGTATAAAAGAATAATTAATTGTACAAGCCAGATCTATTTAGTAAATTTTAGAATGATTGTTCTTGAGTAAAGGATTAATAATCATACATATGAGTTATGTTTAGTCAATTTCAGTTCCAATTGTTACTTCTCGCTCAAAAAAAATATAAATCATGGATTAGATACAATGGAGTTTCTACTTTGGTTGTCACCATTTTTATTTTTATAGACATATAGTCGTAGCGACTGGTAGTGTTAGAAACCAAATCTTAAATCCTACCTTCCCTAGCTTTAAAAACAGATCGGGTTGATTCGATTATCCCCTAGGGATTTAAACTGAATTAAATTGGTGTTCGTCGTTGATCATTCTCAAGTATTTCGACATTGATACCTGTATTTATCTCTTATTGAATAAATTTCGAAGTGTGTGGGACACAGATTTTCGAATCTGAGAATTGAGAAGTTTTGTACAGTTTTGTACACACCGGTCGATTCTTTAAGAGGAATTTACTTGTTTAAAATTTAGGAGTGGGCACTGGCGATTATACCTCGTAGCCATTTAATAAATTTACGATTCACTGAATATCATGATTTATATAAAAAGGTTTCCCTTGATATTTATTGAAAATTATGCAAACAAATTTTGCAGGCTTTAAATCCGAACTAACGGACAGTTGAGCGTTAAACGGCTTGATTTTTAGTCCGTTCCACCTCTCAGTGGCATTTTTGTTGTAATCAAGACCTCTGATCCACTAGGCTATTCGGCAGTCTTATCTCGGGCATTTACCTTCTGCTATGCTCGACGGGATTGTTGGAATGTTGTTTGTCCCTCTACTTGGTCCCTTGTAAAACCCACCTCATTTGACCACTGGGATAGCCTTAACAGTTACAACCTTTTCCAGATTTAAAGAGTGCGAACTCCTCACAGAGATGTGCACCAGTCCCTTGGTGTCCAGTCCCTCCTCCCACTCTTCAGAACAACAACGAAGTAACCTCACCCTCTCTCTGCAGCTTTTGGACCAGCGAAGGTTGCTTCCAGCCATGCCTTTTTCTTTTGCGTTCTAACTTAAAAGGGGCCTTACGATAGATATAATGATTAGTTCCACTTTAGTAACAAGTTAGTTTTTGTGGGATGGTATAATAGTAGGGTCAAGTTTTGTTTATTTAATGGTATTAAGTTGGATAAATTGTTGAAGGTGGACATAGTTGTTTCCTCCTTATTTTAGTATTAATAAAATAGTAATAATACCAAGTAGTAATGACATAAAGATTAATTATCTTAAGAGATTACTTAAGGTACTTGTGACTTACCTTTGTCTTGAAATTTTAATGTAGAATGAATAAATGGGCATTGTACCAAATAGTAAATTGCATCTTGATCCTCCTTCATATCACTATGTGGCCCTTCAAGTGGTGAGGTTGGTTGAATAATTGAGATGTTATTGATTAAATAATTTAGACGACAAGGAAGATAGTGTGTTAACCCATCTTGTAACTTGCGCAACATGCATATTGGATCAACTTCTTGAACAACTTGCTTAATCTAATGAACTTAGGCTTGAGAGAACATTTTCATTCGACCTATTATCAGTTGACGTCATGATACGATTCCCTTCAGGGTTATTGTGAAATCTGAACTGAATACAATTCATGTTAGTATTCTATTGACTGAACTTTCATCCAGTTATGTGATTAAGTGACACCATTGTTATCAAATTAAAACAAGGTTAACATTATGGAAATAGTGATTATATGATTGTTAGATATGAAACTTTATGCACGAAATGAAATTAATGTGATGGATGAATGCACGTATGTGATTGGAATCTTGTGCCATGATTTTAACTGATAATTTCTCTTGCTCCTTGGTTTTAATGTGATATATGATGAGTAATGTGTATGATTTCTCATGTGCCATGTTGATTATGGTTTAGGATTGATGAATTGATGATTTTTTTGACTCGTGGATGTTGTTGACCTAGCTAGTCGGTTTGGATTGATATTGCTAGTGGGATGTAGACACCTCTGTGTTCCTCAGAACAGTCGCCAGCCCTGAGACCTTAAATGGTTAAAATCAATTGGAATCTAGGCTTGAGCGTTGTTTATGTGTCTTGGAGGTCCTAACCTTGCAGGGTAGGTTGGGCGGGTAGTATATTATGTATTTATTTGATTATCTTTATGAATTAGCGTTATGTTTTCTCATGTTATCATGGTGTTATCTGATGATTATCTTGATGAGAGGAGTAGAACGCTTTATGATTCGTATTGTTTATGCGTCGTTATTTATTTGTATGAATGCAATGATTATGGGTTGTTATTTATTATGTTAATGCATCGATATGTGTATCGTTATTCATGGTGATGATGGGTCGGATTTGAGTCGTGATTGATTGTTAATGTGTTAATATATTGGATGATGTGTCAATGATGTTATTAATTGTGATGTTTTAAAGTTCCTAACAAAAAAAAATTACGTGTTGTACATCACTTTTGTTGTCATAACGACGGGGGTGTTACATATGGTATCAGAGCAGGTTTAACCCCACAACTCGGGATCATTATGTCTTCCATTGTATAACCACTATTAATAATTTATCACTAATTATATTGAATTGTGTCTGTGCAGGTAATCATGGTTAAAGGACGTCGCGGAGGTAGATGAAGTGGTGTTAGGGGAGGAGGTGTGACGCCTCCAGAAGCATCCACGCCAGAGGGGTCTAACCCCCAAGGAGAAGAACAAGTCATTGGATAGGAATAGATTGGTGTGGGGGATGTGGTTAGGTTGATAAGGTCCTTTTAGAGGATGTCAGAGGCCTTGATTAGCTGTATGGATAGAGATGAGGCCAGGGCGCCTATACTCCCTGAGGGTTCACAGCACGCTCCAGCCGGTACTGGTAGTGTTCAACGAGAACTTGAGAAGGTCAAGTTTCCCAAGTTCTTGGGTGCCACGGATGGCGGAGTCACCGAGGCATGGTTGGAGAACATGGAAATGTTCTTTGCACTTCGTGACTATACCTCCAACATGAAAGTCTGCATGGTGATATTTCAGCTGAAGGGGAGCGCTCTACTATGGTGGAAGACGCTCCTGCCACAACTGAACATGGTCATCAAAGACGTTTCATGGGAACTATTCGAGGAACGGTTCCGGGAGAGGTATCTGTCTGAGGAATTCATTGAGTGTCAGCTCAATGAGTTCAACACCTTACAACAGGGCGGTCGTATGGTGCCCGAGTACATGGCTCGTTTCATGGAGTTGCTTAGGTATGCTCCACATCTGAACATAGAGAAGCTTAATTTCAACAAGTTCGTGTTCGGCCTTAACGCCAGCATTTGTGTGAAAGTGAGGATATTAATGCTTTAGATGTTGCACGATGTTGTCCAAAAGGCCCTCATAGTTGAGGAAGAGTTGATCAACGGGGGTCAAAGCAGGGCTCCTGCGAGACTGATGGGACAGGCGACATCTGGTGCGCAACAGCATTAGACAGTAGCTAGACATCCATCATGGTATTGAGGCACTTCAAGAGTATACACGTTCACGGCACCACGATGATAGGCAACTCAACAGTAGACTCCCTACAGAGGACCACAGAACCAGCAGCAGCAGCAGTTCGAGCCTGTTCAGCAGAACAGACCAGGATTCCTGGCTGGTGGGACATCAGCTTCTACTTTGGGGACCAGGAGTATTGGACCACAGACCGGATGTTGGACATGTGGAGAGACACATTACTAGCGTGACTGCCCGGTTGAGAGGGCCAGAGAAGTCGGGTTAGCTGGACACACCACAGTCGACGATTTGGGCAAGGCCCATCGGATTCATGTAGCGGTAAATAACCACCAAGCCGAGCACCATTCTACTATGCTCGAGACGTCAGGTACCATCACTGACCAAACCTTTAGTATTTTGATAGATCTGGGTGCTATAGAGAGATTTATTTATGGTGCAGCGCTAAAAAGAATTAAGGTAAAGGCAGTCGAACAGGATGAGTTTAGCTACGTGGAAATGGCTTTGGGAGCCAAGCAGAAGGTTGGAGGAAAGGTTTTGGACTATAGCCTTAACCTGGGATACTTTTTCATGAAGGTCAGACTGTATGTCACAATATTAGGATCTTATGACGTAGTGATCAGTATGGACTGGTTGGAATCGCATTATGTGATACTCAATTGTAAGACAAAACGGTTAAGTTTGATCGATGATGAGGGAAAGAGATGATTGATTGTAGGAAGGAACCGGAGATTTTCCCTAAGTTTCATCTCTTCCCTATAGCTATGGAAGAGCATGCTCAAGGGATGCAATCTATATGCGATCCTTGCATTGAACGAAAAGGGCATGGTGGAAGGACTAGAAAACCTTCCGATAGTACAAGAATTTGTGGATGTATTCCCAGTGGAGTTACCATTTTTTCCTCCTGAGAGGGAACTAGAATTTACCATCGACCTAAAACCTAGAACTGAACCGATAGAAAGAACACCTTATCGAATGTCGACCCCTGAGTTACAGGAATTGAAAATGCAACTGCAGGAGTTGTTGGAACTAGAACTTATATGTCCAAGTGTATCGCCTTAGGGTGCACCTATTATTTTCATACGGAAGAAGGATGGGTCGTGGAGACTCTGCATTGACTACCATCAATTGAACAAGGCAATGATCAAGAACCAGTATCTGTTGCCAAGAATAGACAATTTGTTTGATCAAATGAAGGGCACGATGGTGTTTTCAAAGATCGAATTGAGGTCAGGATATCACCAGTTACGGATCAAGGAGGAAGACATTCCTAAGACCGCATTTAAGACAAGGTTTGGACATTACGACTTTATCGTTTTACCATTTGGACTGACAAACACCCCAGGGGTATTCATGAGCTTGATGAATGGGGTGTTCTGTGAATACTTGGAAAAGTTTGTTCAAGTATTCATTAACGACATTTTGATATATTCTCGGATGATGGAAGAACATGAAAAACATTTGCGCTTGGTACTACAATGTTTACAAGAGAACAAATTATATGGGAAACTGTTGAAATGCTCTTTTTATCAATCAAGGATTCATTACTTAGGGCATGTTATCTTCAGCGAAGGAATCATTGTGGATCCAGAAAATGTAGAAGCTATTATGGAATGGCTTGCGTCGACGAACGTACCAGAAGTATGTAGCTTCATGGTTTTAGCTGGATATTATCAACGATTCGTCGAAGGTTTTTCGAAGATAGCAAATCCGATTACGGAATTGCAGAAGAAAAACAAGAAGTTTGTATGGACCGAGAAATGCGCGGAATAATTTTGAAGGCTCAAGGAGATGTTAACGAGATCGTTGATACTAAAAGTCTCTAACATGGACGAGGACTTCCTGGTATGCATAGGCGCATCCAAGGAAGGCTTAGGCGAAGTCCTGATGCAAAGCGGTCGAGTGATCGCTTACATCTCTAGGAAGTTAAGAAAGCATGAGGAGAACTATGTGACGCATGATTTGGAGTTATTGGCCATTGTGTATGCCCTGAGAGTGTGGAGACACTACCTGATTAGGTGGAATTTCGAGCTAAAAATGGACCAATGTGGTTTGCAACACATTTTTACGCAAAGTGACTTGAACGCACGACAAAGGAGTTGGTCAGAACTTCTTAGCAAGTACAATTTTGAGATTACCTACATAAAAGCAACAGTGAACAGAGTGGCAGATGTGTTGAGTCGAAGACCATGCATATTTTTGGTGATACCTCTTCAAACGAACCTTCATGAAAAGATTTTAATTATATAGCGCGACGATGATTGGCATAATGAGGTTAAGGAATTTATCGGACAAGACACCATGTTGGTACCAAAATTTGAGGGATTTACTATGAACAATGATGGATTAATGAGATATAATAACCAGATTTACGTACCGCCCAACAACGAGTTGAGAAGTTTGATCATAAACGAAGCTCATAGAGCAGTGTACATGGCTCATTCAGGAGTCATGAAGATGAGGGCAGACCTTAAATCCTTATTCTTCTGGAAAGGAATGAAGGCGTACATAGTCAACTATGTGGCGAGATGTCTAGAATGTTAGCAAGTGAAGATTGAACACAGACATCCGGCAGAATTACTACAGCCACACGCTATTCCGGAATCGAAATGGGAGTTCATTTCAATGGACTTCATTGTTGGATTGTTTTTTATGGCAAGGAGGTACAACTTGATTTTTGTGGTAGTAGACACTCTAACGAAGAGTGCACATTTTATCCATGTGCGTACAACAGATCAGGTGCCAGACATAGATATAGTTTTTATTAGTGATATTGCGAGATTGCATGGCATGCCTAAAAGGATCATATCTGATGGTGGATCGATGTTTACAGGACGATTTTGGACTAGTTTTCAAGAGGCCTTGGGAACCAAACTTAACTTTAGTATCGCGTATCACCCAAAGAAGACAGAAAGAACGAACCAAATATTGGAAGACATGTTGTGTATGTACGTGATGGACCAACAGAAGCGTTGGGAGGAGTTCTTGCCATTGGTAGAGTTTGCATACAACAACAATTATAAAAGCACCATTAAGATGGTGTCGTTTGAGTTTCTTTATGGGTGACCCTTTCGAACGCCTTTGAGTTGGGATCGACATGAAGATAGGGTCTTGGTAGGACCAGAAGCGATACAAGCAATGGAAGAACAAATGCAAACAATAAAACAAAGGATCAAGGAAGCACAGGATGAAGAGTTATGTCGATGCACATCGCGTTGATTGTAGTTATGAAGTTGGCGATAGAGTCTTCTTGCAGGTGAAACTGCACAAGAGTTCGATCAAGTTTAGAAAGGGTGATAAACTCTCTAGTTTTGTGGGACCTTTCGAGGTTGTGGAAAAGAAAGGGCATGTGGCCTATCGACTAGCCTTGCCTGATTCTTTGAGGCATATGCACGATGTTTTTCATGTATCAGTTTTGATACATTATGTTAGTGATCTTACACATGTGATTGACATGAGTTTCTTGCAGGTGTCAGACGATGGTGCACTCATGGCAGAACCGATCTGCATTCTAAACCATCGCATTTTTCAGCTACGACGTCGAACAGTCGTTCAGTTCAAGGTCCAGTGGGACAATTATAGTCCACAATCTGCTACCTGGGAGGACGCATATGATATGCGCCAACAGTTTCCATTTTTGTTTGATAGTTAGACATATTAGATATTGTCAGATACTTTATTTATGCACTTATATACTGTGAAACTTTGAAACGGAGTTTAAAACAAGAGGGGATGTATGTAACATCTCGCTCTTGCACATACATGATATGACTTATTCTTTGAGGACACTTGCATGCAAGTGATCTGGTTTAGTATATGGTTGTCTATTTCACTTATGGATTCTGATGATGATGTGTATGGATTATGATGTTATGTTATTTGATTATCTATGTATAGACAGGTGTTATTGACGGGTTTCTCATGAGTGTGCAGGACACTTGAAATATTGGGGATGTCAATGGCATCGATGGACCTCCTTGGGCTCTGGATCAAGTCAGGGAGTAGAATGTATATGGTTTGGGTATTTTTGTTTTTTCATATGTGACCTATGAGAAGATATATTATGATGTTGTTATGAATCATTAACTTGTTTCATTAATGAATGCAAGCTAATGATTGATTTCTAATCAGACTCACATTATGAGTAAAGGGGTCATGCATAGCAACCAAAAATTGAGGGAGAGGTGTGGCAACATCCCTGCCACAGCCTACTAGCACTCCCATCGTGGCTTGAATTGTAGGTTAATGATTACCTAGTTCGAGAGATCCACGATATCGTGAGGGTAGACTAAGACAGTCGCTCACGAAGATTCTAAGGGTCATGCAATAAGGCAGGGTCCTTATTCCTTAGAGGCCCTTAGTCTCTCACAAGGTCGCCTGATTGAGTATTGACTCCAAGGGTTGGAAAACTACCAAAATCAATCAAAGCGAGTGGCACCCTTGGAGAATGCAGTGCGTCTTGAAGGGCACGTCGCATAAATAAAACATGAATAAAGGTGAGTGGCACCCTTGGAGCACATAGTGTGTCTTGAAGGGCACGTTGTAATTTTTAATAAAGATGAGTCAATGAATCTAGGTTCCTAGAAAACAATATTTTGTTTTGACATGGTCAGCCTTAAAATAAATGTTAAATGAGTAAATTTTTATTGAATTATAAAATTCCCTTAAAAAAATGATTTCTAAGCCTAGTTGAAAATTAAGCCTAGGTATAAATAGGGTAAGAAGACTAAGAAAAAAACTAAATGATCAATTAATAAAAGGGGGATGAAGAAAAAAAAATCAAGCTAAAAAGTCAAACCAAAACAAAATGAAGAGAAAATTGACATAAATGTCACATTTACACACATAAACTTGGATAGAAATACACAATTACATATGAGAGAGAACAATCACTTCATTTCATTATTTGAAAATGATCTTGACACGATTTTAATACATACATCTCAAGTGCCATACAAGTGCTAGAAGACTAAGAAGTCTCATGGGAGACAAAACACCATAAGTTGTATTGACTTATGTATTGCTTATTCTAAAATTGTCTACAATGTCCAATGGCCATTAAATAAATAAATACAATAACACCCTCCCTTAATGGTCATTGTGAAAAATACATAAAATTGATTGTCTCAAAACAAGAAAAAAAATATCAAAAACAAACAAGACATCTACTACCCACTTCAAAATGATGCCTTCGATCAACAACTAGAAATGAACTATCTTTGGCAAGACTGATGTAGAAAAATTCATGCCACCAACCTTTTGTTTGACCATTGACTCATCATATAGGTGAGAGTTGATGTTGCTTGAATAATCAGTGTTTCCACCATTGATATAGAACTTGGCTTGTCCACTAAACTTACCTTCCCCACACCATGGTAGCTCAGCATTTCATTATTGTGTTTTTGCTTCTATGTAGAAGCACCATCCCACTTCACTGTATAATTTGATTCATCTTTTCCATGAATGTTAATGAATAAAGCATGTACTAAAACTAATTCTTATGTTCCTTTTTTTGTTTACCATGTTACACCTCATATTCATCTTAGTGTACCCTATATTTTTTCACCATATGTGGACTATCATATGAGTAGATTATGTGCCTTATTGTATCGTGATGAGCCAAAAAGTGTGGTTGTATTTGCACTCATGTATTGTATTGGACCGTGCTTATATATTATATGTATTGGTGGAGGGCCTATGACGTAGTATATGCAAACCGCATGTGATCGGTCTTGGCCCATCCTTTTAGTCCCAATTTCATGATAGGATTTTCTTTTATGGCTACGGACGACTGCCCCTTGATGTTGGTAACTCTTCATCATGTTGGTCATTTATGGTATGGGTTGGTATGCAACCATAATGGGGTGGATCTATTAGGACATATGATTTAGGGGAGCTACTACTCTATCTTACCCCTTTGTATATGATAATAAAGTGTTGCTCTTTCTAAAGGTTGTCACACCTATGTATAACACATTTATCTTATTCTTAAGCATGGATCCTTGTCTTATGTAATCATCAAACGTTGGCCATCTACTATTGGGCATGATTTTGTGGATTCTCACTCAATTTCACATATCCTAATGTAGTGTCACAATTCTTGAGGTAGTACACATATTATGAGGCATTGGTAACATCCTCCGAGGCACATTTAGGTTATTATTGCATATATGGACATCCTCTACACATGTCACATTGGAGATTGTAGAGCGCCCTCCTTCTTTCATCACTTTTGAAGATGTTTTTTACATGATTTGAGGGTTGACCCACATGTGTGGGGATTATGATAGCCATGTGGGTGTTTTGGGTGATGATTTTACTTGGAGAGGCATCTTCCTTGCCTTGTGAAGCATATTTGCTTGATTTGAGGGCTTGGTCATACCTTAGAGATACCTTTTGATCATTCCTTGAGCACATTTTGAGGAGTCCATCCACTTTTGAGGTCCTTCTCTACCTTTTCATGAGATCGTTCCACCTGGAGGAGATAAACATTGGAGCTTTGCTTGCTTGGGAGGATACTTCACCATGTTTTGAGGCCTCCACATCACTCTTTCCTGGAACATTAGGTAGAAGAGAAAATCGATCCCTTTCTTTGTGGGATGTTCCTCTCTCATGAGGGTTTTATGTACATGTGGCATCATTTGATTATGTATTGACTTAGTCTTCTTAGTGTGAATGAGAACTCTTCTTTCTTAGTCTCCTAGACTAATTGTAGGGAGAAAGAATTAATAAAGAATGAGAAGGATGTAGAAGCCTCCTCTATAAATAGAGGCTCTCCTCTCATTCCAAATTGTTGTGAATCGTTGGATCATTTGTGACTACAATTAATAGAAGATCTTCCTTTTGAGTTTTTCATGACAATTTTTTTAGCTTTCTCTTTCTTGGTTATCTCCATGGTGCATTAAATAATTGTTATGGTGATTCAAGTTTTCTACTAGATTTCAAAATTAATCCATTTGAAGGGTTACTATACCACTTGAAGAAGATACGTTCTAGGGTTTTTTCATTCCTTCTTCTCTTGTTAACTTGGGTAAGTGCTTAATCCATTGCTTTGTTTTTCCTCTTGGTTCCTTGGAAAGGGTTTTAAGTATTTTGTTCAAATTATAGTTGATCTTGTTGGTAAAGGTTTTCTCCCTTTGAGGAATCCCTTTTTGTAGGGCCTTGTCCTCTTAGCTTATATTGATTATGTTGGATATTATTCTACCCTGGGATTCTAGATAGAAGTGACCAATTCTTAGAGGGACATATGTATTGACCCCATGAGCCCTAATTGGATTAAAAAAAAGGCACTACTCCTATATCCAACAACCAACAAAAAAACTCTAAAAATCAAAACTTTTTATTTTGTTGTTTATAAAGAAATCTAATAGTGAAATTGAAATAAAATTATTTATTTAAATTTATTTTATTTCCTGGTGTAAATTTAATGGATTATTTCATTTCCTATATTATTTTAATCCTAGGGTTTATGTTTAATTGTTGATCTATAACCCTAAGGAGGAAAATTGACCTTAATGGATTGAGCTTTAAGGTGTTATCTAACATGTTCTTGGCTGATTTTAGGGGATTCTCAAATCTAGAAAATTAAATTGCAACATTAAAAATCAGATTTGGTGAAACCCTAAGGCTAGGGTTTGGTGCTTCGAGGTGTTTTCTTTCTCATTCCTAGCATCTATTTCATTTATAGATTGTTTACCAAGATTATCTTATATATCTAGAGGTGAATTTAATCTATAGTGTGCTTATAATTTCACATCATCTACTTTAAAGATTGATTTGGTGAATTCCAAGTGCTAACTTGTGAAACCCTAGGGGGATTCACCACCTATTTTTGCAAGCTATTGTTTAGCTAATGTTTATATATATTTTGAACTTGTCTATAACACTCATTTGGTTTTTGTTACTTAGAATATCTATTTACGAACTGGAAGCATCCAAGAAGTCTTGTTCTTTGTGCTTAATCTCTCTCTTGGATGGTAGTTTCATGACCTAAATCTAAAATTTCTGCATTTGTATTCATAAATCAGATTTATAAGTAAGGCCATAAGTGTGTCTTCTCTTAGCATATAATCAAGTGGTAAACACAAGCACACATTGCACCTTTGATTAATGTTAAATTTCTTTAGTACTCTTTGTGTCTTAAAGTAGATTGAAGTGTTTCTAACCTCTCATGAGTTTTTTTTTATTGAGTGATAGACTTAATTGTAAGTTGTTAATGTTGCTTATCTCATACATCATATTTTGCACACACATCCACTAGCCACTAACCTTTATTTAAGTGGATATAAATGTGATTCATGCAATTGTTTCTAGTTGAATATATTTAGAGCATTGAAATCGCACATTGGAATCATAATGCATTGTCTTGTTATATATTGTTTGTGGATTCATTAAAGTAAATTGTATGATTGCATGGTTTTATTACACTTAAATAGGTTTACTTTCCATTATTTGGGATACCCCCCGTGGCTTTTAGGAGTTGGCCTAAAGTGCAAGGGAAAGTGTGTCGAGGTGACAGTGGTGCACTTCTCGTCTTATTGCCCCAGTTAGCACCTATGTTGGGACTTTTCACAAAGGTGTTAGTTCAAGCTGTAACAAACAACTTGGCCATTATTATAGGGAAGTGTCTACTGTCATATTTTATCACTTGTTCCATTTCTTCTCTCTATGGCCCCTCAATTAGCATTGACCTTATGTTGATTTTCAGTGATTTCATTGCTAAAATCTCATCGCACATCAACCCCTAAGAATTGCCCTTTCTTATGGACATTTTTTCCACACATCATAACAGAGTTTTCAACCACTTTCACTTCATCGTCCAACAATCGGAACAAACCTTTTTTTTCCACACCCATAAGCAATCATCGTTTTTCTATTTTATCAACAATAAAGCATTTATTATTGCCAAAAACATCTATGTGGGTCATGCTTCATAATAGAACAAATTGAAAGAATATTTTTCTATGTGCTCAAAATGAATGATACATTTAGGAAGAGAAGCATATTAATTTTCATTTGGATTTGCACGCATCCTTCCTTCAACTCTGTATTATTCTCCATAGTAGACAGCACAAACAAATTTGATCCGACCTCTACAAAATTAGTATACTGATCTTTTTTATTAGTAAAATGTCGTGGTGCACCATAATCAATATACCACTTAGTTTTATTGACATCAATTGGGATCTTTATTTCTAACCATAATAAACATAAAATTCCTCTTTCTCTCAATGTTCACTTATATTGCTCTGCTTCTTTCCAGTTTGATCTTCAAAAGAAAGCCATTGGTTGTGATTTTCATCTTACCATAGTTTCCTACATAACTTGGCATAATGTTGTATCTTACTACAATAAAAATATTCGATATCTTTTCACACTATTTGAATATTTGAGTCAACACACTTACTACCATTTTTATGCTTGCTAGGCTTGTATTTTCCTTGGAAATTTTCTACTAGGAATGTAATGTTCATGACTTGGCTAGTCTAGGAAACGTTGCTAATGTGTGTGTAGTATCAAAGGTTTACAGCATATAAATGATCATACAAATAATAAACGCAACAAAGGACTACAAAGTTTGTATTATGATATCTCTGTGGATTACAAAATGGTTGAATGCGGTTGTATAAACTGACAATACTCGACTAGATCAACAGACAAAGGATCTTAACCGGAATATAAATAAGCAACTGTGGTTGAATTAAATAACAACACTCGACTAGATCAAAAGACAAAAGGATCTTAGCCGAAATAAAAATAAGCAACTAAAAGATAATACCTGGAATATGGGAGCACTGTGGAATCAATGAAGAATGATGGAAGACCTGGATGATCTTCCCAGTGACTAGGGTGTGTCTTTCAACACCAAAATCAGCCAACTGGTGTCTTCCTCCTGGAATACATTGAACTATCTCTCCTGAGATGCGTCTCTTCTCCTCAATGACAAGTCATAATCTGTATAATGATGAATTAGGTCGCTGACCCTTCCTTTATAGCTTTCCAAAACCCTAAATCATGTTGAAACCCTAATTCACTATTGACTTCCAAAACCCTAAATTACTGTTGAAACCCTAATTCACTGTTGACTTCTATTTTTAGCTCATAATGACTTAAAAGTGCTTTTAACCCTTTTTAGCTCAATGTCACTTTCCGAAAATAACACATGTGACTGGAGTGACCTCTAGTAACCCTGTTTACCCCTCTTTAGCCCTGGCTATAGTCTAATGGGGCAGTTTAGACCATTAAACCTCCTCTCTGGAGCTCCTATTTGGAAAGGGACATTACATTCCTCTCTTCCCGAAATTGCTTTTCCTCAAGAAATACCAGTCCAGGGTGTTGCAACACCTGCTCGCTCTCCCAAGTAGCGTCCTCTACTGGAAGTCCTCTCCATCTAATCAAACATTCTCTGATGACCCTGCTCCTCAGTTTCCGCTCCCGGAACTCCAAAACCTCCTCCGGAACTAACTCCAATTGTCCCTCCTCATCCAACGAGGGA
>SNQJ01S0017385.1:0-19832 GCA_010110895.2 Picea sitchensis | reverse complement strand
CTCAAAGCTCTTTAGGAAACAGGTCATCATAAGCCAGGTTTACCAGGTTGCCAGGTGAAAAGCCAAAATGTTCGTGTCTTAAATCATGCTCAGAAACCCCCTGCATGATGCCACCACCAATAAAATCACTGGCTACTGAACTATAATCTGAATTCCAACCACCATGCAAAAAATAAAAAAGATAACACAATTTAAAGCCCTCAATTGAGAGCTCTTAATACAAAAGTTCGGCCTCATGGAAAAAGCACCCTAGGCTTTTCCTAAAAAATTGAAACTCTTCACCCCCTGTTTGTGCCACTGTGGATGAGGTCGATTGGTTGGAGAAACTCTTGTGAACTTATATAGAAACCGACTCTGTATTTAGAGAAAAAACACTCTTAGGAGTTCTTGAGGTCGCCAATGAGGGTTTCTCAGAATATTTGAAGAGCACCTAGAGAAACCAGATGCAAATCAGTCTCTTATGGTGAACTTCACTGCTGTTTTGGGAAAATTAGGGTGTGCCCATGATCGCCAGTGAAGGTTTCTCATGATATTTGAAGGACACACACCCGGGAAAACCATGTCATGAGCTGCAAACCAGTCTCTGTTAGAGTGAAATTCACTGGTGGTTCAGGAAAATTTGGGCATGTCGTAGGTTGCAGGTGAGGGTTTCTCAGGATATTTGAAAAACACCCAGAAAAACCATTTTGTGAACTGCAAACCAGTCTCCTTTACAGGAAAATGAGTGTGCCCTAGGTTGCTGGTAAGGTTTTCTCAGGATATTGCTAAAACACCCAGAAAAACCATGTGACAAACTGCAAACCAATCTCTGCTAGTATAAAATTATCTGTGCCCTTGGTCACAACCACTGTAAGCCAATATTTATTGTCGCTGTGATGCTCGTTATCTGGAATGAACAAAGATTCTAGGCGTATCTCAGGTGTATCTGAGTTGTCTCTGCAGACATTCTCTCAAATGTAGTATAGATTCCAGATGTATATCAGACGATTCTCCACAATTAGCAGTGTCAAATTGGTTTATATCATGAGGTAAATGCTATGGATTCAGAATGTAATTCATAGGATACAGTTTGTGAGCTTTAACAACTTTTTAACTGTACGATCATTTGCAGATACAATCATCAAGAAACCTTTCTTGCTGTTTCTAGCTTTTTATGTTTGGTGATTTTGAATTTTCAAATTTGTTATGCATTTTAGTATTGAGAATTCATTGGTATTTTCAGCCTTTATACATCTTTCCTTCTGAAAACTTAGAGTTTCGCTCTTAAGTTTCATGGTGTTATCCATATTGTTTCTCCTAGCTTCCATCCAGCTTTTCATTTACTATTTCTTGATTGAATTTCCATACCCCAAAATTAATTTGGGCTGTGAGAAAAAGTATTAATTTATTCCCCATTCTATATGCTTGAAATATGCTACTTGAGAATAGGGAGTGTTTGTTGATGCATTGATTTGCAGATCCATTTATTGTAGGGAAGTATGAGAATTCTTTGACTTAAAAGCTTGCAGTTATTTAGTGGAGTTTTATGTTACTTCCTCAATTGATAACTTTGCAGTTATGTCAGAGATGTTTTTCCAGTAATGATCTTACTTACATATTTTAAATCGTTAACTTTGCAGTCATGTTGTATTCCTATCTGAGATGCTTTTCCAGTAATGATCTTACTTAATATTTAAATTTTAACTTTGCAGTTATGTTGTAGCCCTATGATCTATCTGAGATATTTTTTCAGTAATGATCTTACTTACGTATTTTCAGGGCTACAAATTAGTGCATGATCAGCAAGATGGATACCAGGGTAATCACTCAATGACAGACTAGTTGAACTTCAGGTGAATTTGTGGAGTTTCTCAGAGTTTCTTGGCTAACATGTATATTCTTTGTTCCATTGAACAGCACATCTTACATGCATTCTTAACCCTTCTTTGGTTCCTGGGGATGCAAAAGGAAATGTACACTCTGGAGCACCTCCTCCTTGGTTGGAAATGGATCAAGAGAAGGGAGGAACTCTGAGTGGAAAAGATGGACTATCTGCAGACATCCAAAGATTATCAAAGACTCAAGAAAGAAAATTAAAAAAACTGAGGAACCCAAAACGTGTTGGTGCTGCATGGGCAGAACAGAGAAGGGCTGAGCTAGAAAGGGAGCTTAATGGAGTGACTTCTAATAAAAATATAACAAATGATGCTGCTTGGTTACCTAACTTTGGCAGAGTTTGGCAAAGTGGTTCTCGCAAGGATTCAAGGAAAGAGTTTGAGGCAGAGAAAAGTATAGAGAGTTCATCTTTAACCAAGAGCGAGAACTTGGTTGAAGTGCAACCATATGTCAGCAAAAGAATGGTGAGTCTTAATTTCTTAAATAAATATTATATTTCTTATTTGTTTCTTCTTGTCTTCGATTGCTGTCATGATATACCTTTTGTTTTCACAAAAATCATTAATATGATTGAATTGAAAGAGAATCCATTCTTATGTTTGTCTCTTGCTTTCAGTGTAAATGAAATTCTTTCTCTTTTCTGAAATTATTGATCTTTTTCTTTCAAGTCCTTGTGCTTGAAAAGTTATGTCTCCTCGGTCCTTTAACTCTATTTTCTTTGTTCAGAAAAAGAAGAAACTTTTGTTCAATTACAATCCCCATAGCTTGCAAATTTTCCTTTAGAAGTGGTTCCAAGGTTCCAGTTAAATACTTTTATGTCCGTATTCGTATTGAAGCTTAGCTACCGATTTTCTGAGCCTAATGCTGTTGTCTGTTGGCCTTAGTGGCCTCAAAATCAGTTTGGTTACTGGAAGAAAATGTCAATACGACAAAACAAGATCAAAATGTTTATGATAAGATTCTTGTACCAAAAACTGGTTTCTCCGAAATTGAATTAGCATGGTTGATTGACTAATTGAGAACACCTGGCTGGTTGTCATGGTGCTGTTGGTGACAGCTGCTCTCCTATGATTGTTGGATCCAGAACATGGTCTTCTAAATGTATGTCCAGTTGTCCGTTCAGGTTGTCTGCCACTCTTGCTCTGGCATTGTTTTCTTGCATACTACATGCTTTGTTTGAGTGATTGTCTTCTCAGCTCTTCTCATTCTGTTGCTCATCACTTCCAACTCTTCTTCGGTTCTCTCAATGTACATGTTTCTTTTCCATCTCCAACATGCAGAATCTATTACAGATATAGCTAGGTGGACTTCTTTCTCCATCTCTAATGCCAACACAAACACGTTATGCCAAGGTCTTGAGTGGACAGGTTCTTGGAGCCGCATTCCTGAAGCTTCTCCGCCAAGGGACTTGCTTTCCTGTATGATCCACCTATACCAGATATTGCCTTGAGGAGAAATTTCTATCACTACCCTTGTTATCCCTTGGAGTCTGATTGCTTCCATGGTTAGGGACTTGTCAGCTCTTTGTTGCTTTTTTTCTTTACTTGGCCTTACCCTTTGGGGCCTCTGATTACTATTATCTTGATTGTCTTCCATTGCTTCCATACTGGTTGAAGGCAACAGTTTTTCAAGTAGTGACTGAGAATTGGTTTGCTCTTTGTTGGGCCTTGAGAAGCTTTGATTGTATGAGCAATCTTCGCTCCACTGCCTACTGGCCTTTCCAGAACTAGTCGGATAACTTTTCTTGTGTTGATGTTTCATGATTCTCAGATCTGATAATTATTTCCTTATGATTAATATCAAGATTCACTTTCATACAACAGTTATCATAGAATAACTGTACACTGAAAATCTCAAATATAAGAATGCAACGGAAATAACAAGATCTAGAAATATTAACCATGCACAGTGGACACAAGAACACAAGAGTTTATCCTGGGAAACCCAACCTTGGGAGAAAACCCAACAACCTTTCTATAGAAGAATTCAGTCCAAGATATTACCAGTACATCAGCATCAATAGCCAAAATACCATATAGAGAAGATCCTCCCCAAGGCTAGCATCATCAAGACCTAGTGCCTGAATAATATGACCAAGAATAACCAAGCAAGAACTTCTCCAAGTGTGGCGCACCCTCCAAGATACCAGAAAACCAAAAATAACAAAATTACCAAAAACTGCAGCTGCAATTGCCTTGTGCGCACTGCAGAAGGAGCTGTCTGACTGTCAAAATGAAATGAGACAGTCCTGTATTTATACTGATCTGGGCACCAGTCTGGGGCCAACTTCTTATTTCTGGGTCTTCGATTTTATTAGTATTTTTCCTGTGGGACCGACTTCTCTTCCTGGGTCTTCAACTTCTTCCCGGGGTGTCTGTAATGGTGTAGATGGGTCTTCTTGTACTCTCTTGTGGAGAATGACTGCCCGAAGTTGCAAAACTAAAACATCTTGGCCTTTCTGCAAGACCCCTATATCTTCCTAAGTGGCTCATTATTTGAAAATACTTCAGGCTCAATCTGTTATCATGTGCATCTTCTACATTTAGAGCCCAATTTTCGAAGGTCTCTTCCACCTTTGAATGGCAAGGGGGCATTGATGGTCAACCATGGATTGAGGAGAGATCTAACTACAATTTTATAATATTTGTTTGACTTCTCATGGAGTTAGTTAGCAAAAAATGATTTTTTTATTATATGATAGAAGAGACTCCCTCTATAAAGAGGAGCTCTCTCTCCGTTGTAATGCTTGTTGAGACTTTTGGGGATTGAGGAGCTCTCCATGTGGACTTCATTTGTACATCACATGCTTGGAGATTGAATGGAAGATTGGAGGTATAACATCTTTTATTGTGAGGCTTTATGATTGTAATGTTTTCATTTGTTGATTTCTATTGTAGGAAACTCTTGTATTGTTGATGTGAAGGCCTTGTAATGAACTGTGATTCATTTGGATAATGTAATGTGAGGTTTAACCCCCCTTATTATTATTGTTGTATCTAGCTTACACCTAATAAACCTAATTGGATATGCATCACCTTCATACCAACAGTTTGAAATTTGAATAGCACACCTAGCTTTCCAAGAACAATTTTCTGCAATATAAATTAGCAAGCTAGGGCTGATTTGTGGCATGCATAGCGGCCCTTATTGAATATTTTCCAGGTCCTATCAAGCTACCAACTAGGTCTGTCTTTGACCTCAAGTTGGCTCTAAGTTTCAACTGTCAATGAAGGTATTGCTGCTGTTTTAGGACAGCCAACAGTTCAGGAACTTCTTGCTGATTTGTGACGGTTACATTCACAATTTTAGGTACTCTAGCATGTAGTTTTAGTCACCAAGGGTTAGCACATACATACTAAAATAAATGTAACACACCTCGAGATCTTTACAACTGAAAATAAACTAGTTCTACACTCTAACACACATGAAATTGAACATAGGTATTTTTGGTCAACATGACCATGGATAAAACCCCCCAGGGGAAAACCAGTTTGGAATATATGTCTATATATGAGGAGAATAGATGGTGGAATACAACAAGTACAAAATGTAGATGAACCTGTTACAATAGCAGCTTGATCCAAGCTGAAATACAAGTCCAAACCAAGCAAGTGCACCCTAGGATGGTGCGCCCCTCCGAAATGCTGCCAAGATCACTGAAACTGAGCCAAATGCCAACTGGAAGCTCTGAACAGAAAACCCCTCCACAATACTCTGATACTGAAGTGTAGCTTCCCTCTGAAACAAATCTCATTGCAATCTGACAAGTCTAAGACCTCTCCACTGCTGATGCGCCCTCCTCACCAAGTGCGCCCTCCTCAATAATGGAAGCTCCTCAGTAAATAAACAGGGCACTAAGCCTCCATGAGTCCTCCATGCAAGGAGGCGCCCAAGCTTTCCTCTCCCTCTGCCTGAAACCTCATCCTCTTGCTCTCTCTCAAACTCTTGGAGTGAACAAATGAGTGAATGGCCTCTCCTTGGCCTCTTGCACCCTCCTTTAGGATGCATAAGGAAACCTAAAAGATGGGTGGATGAGATCATCTCATCTCATCCCTAATCAATGGTTGAGATCACTCAAAAAGAATCTCACTCAAACACCCACTTTACTTAAGTTTCCATAGTTTCACTTTATGTCTAGTAATTCATCCACCCTGTGAATTAATTGTCACTTTAGGCTAAAATGACCAAATTTCACTTTTGACTTAAATCTCCTAAGTCAAGGTGAAATTAGACATAAAGTACATAGTACAAGGTACAAAGTACTTCCCTCATGTGTTTAGAAGCTCACAAACACAAGGGGACCACTTTCCAAGGTACCCAATTTTCAACACTCCCTCATACCGAGGAAAGTGCCTGTCACCACCGATATCATCCCTATAGTGGACATGGTTGCCTCTTGGCATATACTTGGTGAGTATGGCTATACCCTGATCAATGAAAGTAGTCTGACACAGATCTGCTCAATCTGCGTGATCTATAGATGGAAGTGTCTCTACACCTATCCAAGATCACCTAGATCTTGGAATCACACCAAAGATCTCCACCTTGGTCTCCCACCAAGGATTTCTACCTTCTGACATCTCGCCAATGGTCACTACTCTTGGCATCTCACCAAGAGTCACTCTATTGGTATCTCACCAAGAGTCTCCCTCTCTTGGCATCTTACCAAGAGTACCAGGATCTCGACATCTCACCAAGATCCTCAACTTGGCCTCTCACCAAGTAGCTTCCACTTGAAGTGGATCCATAACCTGATTTGCCCGTCTCTGTAGCCAAGTGAGGCTCAATCCTTCGTGGCGCCCTGCCGTTCCTCCTCATCAATCTCTGATGCTCTGAAGCTGTAGCACCAACTATCTGTTTGCTCGGCAATTCTGAAACTGAAGCTATCCTGGGTGGACCAGTCACCCCCTCTGATGATGGTGTCCAAGGAAACTGAGTCTGATCTCCCTCTAAATCACTGTTGAGTCAGTCGGTCCTCCTCAACTCTATCTCCCCACCTAATGCTGGATGGTGTAACAATAGACAAAGTAGTCACGAATGCACACTCTCTCGCAAACTGCTCATCGAACTCAAGCTCCTTTGCTGTCGCTGTTGAAACATCATGCTGCTTCTTCTTCTTCTTGGGACACTGTCCTGCATAGTGACTCAAATCCCTACAAGCAAAGCATCTCATTGAGCTCATATCTCTCTTTGTCCCACTGCTACTCTCTCCTCCCTGTGGTGGGGCCCCAAACTTGGGACCCTGCCGACCTCCCCGAATCGTCTTCTTCTTGCCCTTTGTCCAAAGAGAAAGATCCTCATCACCCTGACCTGACTGCTACTGCTTCTGTCCAAAGACCTCTGCTACAAGTCTAATCTCCTTTTGGATGAAGTCATCCCACATCCTCTCCCATGTGTGCATGGCCTCCCTGGAAACAATGCCGCGAACGAATGGACCCCATGGTTTGGTGAAGCTATTCAAAGCTGTCCTCACCATAGAGTTGGGGTTCATGACCTCTTCGACGACTCCAAGCTCGTCTATGATCTGGGTGTATCTACCAAGGAAAGAAGTAACCGACTCATCCTCGAGCATGCGAATGCCCCTCAGTCGATCATGAAGAACCAACTTCCAGTTCTCATTAGAGCTCTCATACAACTTGCATAGAGATGCTGACATCTCACATGCATAATCTTTCCCAGTCAAGTGGGGAATGATATGATCTCGCACTGCATCACATATGGTCCTCTTTGCCTTGTTGTTCCTCTTCTTGAACTTTGCCACCAAGACGGGGGTAGTAACATGAATAGCAAGAACAGGCGCCTCAACTATATCTCATAGTTCGAGTTCCTCTAAGACAAAGACTATCCTCGCCTTCCAAGGCGACCAGTTGCTAGCCCCAGCTAGCCTGTCCTCCACACGCATTCGAGATGCTGACATGTCTACCAAACTGTTCTCCAACTGATGCTCAAACTGCAAAGGAACACTGCCTCACTCCTGTCAACACAGGTGTGAAAAGAGGCAAGCAAACTCCGACCTCACTCCTAGCAATATAGGTGTGAAAAGAGGTCGTAAAATACAACCTCATTCCTGTCCACGCAGGTGTGAAAAGAGGCTGTCCAAACTGTGCACAAATTGCTCTACAATCTTCTACAAAATTCTGCCCACAAGCAGCCACTAAACACTGTCAATGGCTGTCCACAAAATCTGCCAAGAAGATGTACATAACAGCCCACTCATATGCTGTCCAAACTACTCAAAAATCAACCACCTCCGGTCTAATACCATGAAGATTTTTCAGGTCCCATCAAGCTGCCAACTAGGTCTGTCTTTGACCTTAAGTTGGCTCTAAGTTTCAACTGTCAATGAAGGTATTGCTGCTGTTTTAGGACAACCAACAGTTCAGGAACTTCTTGCTGATTTGTTATGGTTATATTCACAATTTTAGGTGCTCTAGCATGTAGTTTTATTCACCAAGGGTTAGCACATGCATACTAAAATAAATGTAATACACCTAGAGATCTTTACAGCTGAAATAAAGCAGTTCTACACTGTAACACACATGAAATTGAACATAGGTATTTTTGGTCAAGGTGACCCTGGATAAATCCCCCAGGGGAAAACCGGTTTGGAATATATGTCTATATATGAGGAGAATAGATGGTGGAATATAACAAGTACAAAATATAGATGAACTTGTTACAATAGCAGCTTGATCCAAGATGAAATACAAGTCCAAACCAAACAAGTGTGCCCTAGGATGGTGCGCCCCTCAGAAATGCTGCCAAGACCACTGGAACTGAGCCAAATGCCAACTGGAAGCTCTGAACAGAAAACCCTTCCACAATACTCTGATACTGAAGTGTAGCTTCCCTCTGAAACAGATCTCACTGCAATCTGACAAGTCTAAGACCTCCCCACTGTTGATGCGCCCTTCTCACCAAGTGTGCCCTCCTCAACAATGGAAGCTCCTCAGTAAATAAACAGGGCACTAAGCCTACATGAGCCCTCCATGTAAGGAGGCACCCAATCTTTCCTCTCCCTTTGCCTGAAACCTCATCTTCTTGCTCTCTCTCAAACTCTTGGAGTGAACAAATGAGTGAATGGCCTCTCCTTGGCCTCTTGCGCCCTCCTTTAGTATGCATAAGGAAACCTAAAAGATGGGTGGATGAGATCATCTCATCTCATCCCTAATCAATGGTTGAGATCACTCAAAAAGAATCTCACTCAAAAACCCACTTTACTTAAGTTTCCATAGTTTCACTTTATGTCTATTTAGTATTAATTCACCAACTTTGATTGTCACTTTAGGCTAAAATGACCAAATTTCACTTTTGACTTAAATCTCCTAAGTCAAAGTGACTTTAGACATAAAGTACATAGTACAAGGTACAACGTACTTCCCTCATGTGTTTAGAAGCTCACAAACACAAGGGGACCACTTTCCAAGGTACCCAAATCTCAACACTTATTGCCCTGCATTTTCATGCAATCGCCCTCTTTGATCTATGCTTCCTTGACTCCATTTTCCCAAGATGTGATTAGGCACTTGGTCTTGGGGTTTTCCTTCATCTTACCTTCTCACACCACTCATTCTTCCATTATACTTCATCCATTTGTTTTGCTTAGGCCTACTCTTCACTAAATCGCTTTGTGCCTTCACTCTATAGCCTTAACAATGTTACCTTTTAGTGAAGCCTCCCTTGAGTTGGAGAAGAGCCATCCAAAAGTGAGAGGAAGAACTACTATGGTGATAGTGGGTAGCCTTCCTAAGTTGCACAAGACTAGCCCCTTATGCTTGGGACTTTACATCATATGGGGTTGCTAGATTTTGTTGTAACAAGGTTTAAGCAAGAAGCCTAGGTACTTAAAACCCTCTTGAAAGTTTAGAATTTTGAAAGGAAAGTATCTCACTAATCTCTGCTCTTCCCTCTCTTCCAAGCCATTAAAAATTTAAAATAGATAGTAGATTTTCGCACATTGAGTCTATGCCATAGACCTCCATAATTTCCTTAACTTTCTTGTTAACCTCTTTGTTATGTCCCTTCCTCGTATGATGTTGCTATGGTGGGATGATTCATGTTGCCTTTGTGGAATTTTTCTAGGTGATTTAACTTTATAATGTAACATTTGCTAGACATCACCTAGGGTGGAATGTGCTTCATGATGTTAGTACCCTCATTGATATGTTATTTCCTAAGTTTGAGTTAGAAGGGGGGGTACTACATATGATTTGATGGTGATGTAACCTTTTCCTAAGGTTAGATGGTAATTTATGATGGAATAATCCCTTGGTTGTGGTGCACCTCTCCTAGGCGCTCTCTCATCTTTATTGCATGGATATGTCAACTAAACTTGTCATCATTTGACCTTCATTGAAGAATGCCCTCACCTCTTGGAATTGGCATATATATTTTGTTATTGGAGGTGATTATGGAGAATTTTTATTGAGGGGCGTGTGGCATATTTGGAGGGCCACACATGTGGTTTGTGCATGCATTTACTTGGTCCTATTACTATTTTTGAGCATATTCTTGGAGGGCCCACTTGGAAACATTTCTTGTTATTCTTGGAGATATATATTTTATTATTTCATGGAGTTTTGGCATGGTCAAAACCCTAATTCGCCCTAATTGGCCCACTTGCTATTTTTGGGTTTTGACTACATTTCTCGTGGAGTGCTCCATCTTCTTGGCATCTTGCACATTCGTCCATGGAGTTGGTTACCTTGGAATTCACACGTGGATTGGTTGCATGTATTTTGTGGACTTCTTGCTATTTTTGGAGGAGGTTGTTATGGATCATTTTCTTAGGAGGATTATTATATTGTTTATTTTCTCATGCACCTTGGAGGGCGCACTTAGTGAGTTCTCCTAGGTGGACCTTGGAGCACAACCTTCTATGTGGAGAATTATTTTATTAAATCTTGCATGCATGCATTCTTGGAGGGTGCATTCCATGTGGACACTTGGCATTTGACTTGGTTTGATGCCTATTTTTGGTGGTGTGTCCCCTTCATGAGCATTATTTGGTGCATACTATTACTATTTTTGGATGAAGGTGAATTCCCTTGGAGAGGCTAGTGTCCACATGTTGTGACATGGTCAACCATGGATTGAGGAGAGATCTAACAACATTATTATAATATTTCTTTGACTTGTCATGGGGTTAGTTAGCAAATAATAATATTTTATTGTATGAGGGAAGAGGCGCACTCTATAAAGAGGAGCTCTCTCTCCATTGTAAGGATGGTTGAGATTTTGGGGATTAAGGAGCTCTACCCTTGGATTTCATTTGTATACTACATGCTTGGAGCCTAATGGAGAATTGGATGTATATTTTCATTTGATGTGAGGGTCTATTGTTCACTTATATTTTATGTGTTGATTTTTTATTATGAAACCCTTGTAGCATATTGTGATTGCCTTTATAATGAACCATGCTTCATTTGGATAGAGTAATGTGAGGTTTCGACCCCTCTTATTTCTATTTCTGTCATGTTGGCCTACCATCTAATAAACCAAATTTTTGCTAGATTAACATAACCTCACTTTCATAACAATGCTTAGGTATGGCACCCTTAGCCTTCCAAGGAAATTTTCTGCTATAAAATTCAACAATCAAGGCTGATTTGTGGCATGCATAGCAGCCCCTATTGCCTTACATCCTCATGCAATTGTCCTCTTTGATCTATGCTCCCATGATTCCATTTGCCCAAGGTGTAATTAGGCGCATGGTCTTGGGGTTTCTAACTTCATATTCCTTTCCCACACCACTCATTTGTTCCACTTTTGCTACAACCATTTGTTTTGCTTTGGCTAACTCTTCACAAAATCACCTTGAGCCTCCACTCTATAGCCTTAGCAATTCCTATCTTTAGGGAAGCCCCCCTTTAGTTGAAGAAGAGCTCGACCAAAAGTGTGAGGAAGAGCTACTGTGGTGAGAGTGGGTAGCCTTTTTGCGTACACAAAACTAGCCCCTTGATGCTTAGGAATTTACATCATTTGGGGGTGCTAGATTTTGTTGTAACAAGTATCTTTATAAATAGATTGGAATAGGTTACTTCCAACTCGGCTAACTCAGAAAATCTATTGATAGTCCGTCCCTTAGAATTTTTCATTTACCAAATTGTATTTCTCTTTTCCTATGATTAGCGAAGTTTTGAAAAAACTTTGTATTTTTATCCCCTTTCTCTAACCAAATAGCTTGACTTTTCATTCTCCATTCTCCCTCTCTCCATTCCAAAATCGTTTTCTTCTTACTTTCCAACTCCCTCAATATAATCCTTTTCTCCTCCCTGAAAACACCTTCTTCATTCCTCTCATACAAAACGACTATCTCATTTTCCACATATTTTAGGTCCTCATCCATGTTGTGTCTTTTGTTTTGAAGCCCAATCACCCATTGCCTCTTTTACCTTTTTTTAAAGAGGCTACTCTTAACCATATCAATAAAGTCCTCCTCTAGCCACATTGGATTGAATTTGAAGGGGCTAGCAAACTTGTCACTTTGTTTTTCTATCTAAAGGAGCATAGGCAGATGATTAGATCCCTTGATTCTTCACCCAAGACCGGATCTTCTCAACATCATTCATAATGGCCTCTGAAATTAATAATCTATCTAGCCTTTTGGAAACACCCGCTTCACCACTGCTATTATTCCACCAAGTTGGCCCAAGTTTTAAAGGTCCCACATTAATGAAACTAGCCTCCTCTAGCTATGTCTAAAGAAATCAGCCATCCTATCCAACCTAGCATTAAACCCCCACACCTTTGATCTACTTAAGGTAATGTCTAAATCACCTCCAATAATCACCCTTTCCTCCTTGATACATCTTTGGTTAAAGAAAGCTTCCCAGGATACTTGCCTATCCTCACAAGTATTGTAGCAATTGACAACTGAAATTTTTTGGCCCAAGTCCTTGAACAAGAATTTGGACCAAATGCTCGAATCAATAACAAAACAATTTAGTTAGGTAATTGTTTTATTCCAACCAGTGAGCAAACCCCTAGAATTCTTTTCAGCATCTAAAGACATAAAATGCCAATCTTTCGATAATCCCATAAACCCCCTATGTCCCTTTTGCCCTCTCCCATTGTTTCTTGAAGCAAAATTACATTTGGCATGTGGATTTCCATTAACTTAGCTATGGTAAGTCTTTTTGTAGGATTGCCAAGGCCTTGTATATTTAGAGAAAGAATAATCATTTGGAAACCCCAGGGAGATTTTGTCCATCTCTAAGGACCCCCTTAATGGATTTTTACTTTACTTGTTGAACCTCCTTTAGGGATTTTACTTGTGCATGATGTAAAAGTGATTTCCTGCCTACCAAAGGAGGGCCTGGATCTTTCATACAGTCTAAACCTAAACTCCCTACCATTTCTCTTTCCTCTTTTCCAACCTTCCCCATTCTAGGTCTTAAATGATATCTACCTTGGCTTATAGCATCCATTTTTTCCCCTAACCCAAACTCTCCTTGACTAGAAAATCCTTCTCGGGAGTAACACCCATAAAGGAGCCAGAGTCTATACTAGGAACTACACACTCGTAACCATTTTAGGATTAGGACAATCAACATTTTCTTCAGGACCCAAATCGATAATGATAGAAATAACATTATCAACAGTGATAATTTTAGAGCACTTACTAGAATTTGGAGCAACCCCATCTTCTAATGAGAGATTGGATTCCTTCAGGGAGAGAGAATTTTCATGTATCCCTTAAGGACTTTGAAGAGAAGTCAAATCTCTTTCATGTGCCTCTTTCCTCTCTTCATTTGGGACCTTCTTCTCCCCTTGGATCGGATTTGTCCCCAAATATGAAACAACATATTGGTGAACCCTATTTGCAACAACATTATCATCCAAAACCCCCACAGACTCCTTGATATGTTTCTTCATCGCCTCGCTTGTCGATTGCATGCCATCTTTTCTTCTCCAAACCTTCCTTACAAAATGTTGGGAGGAATCCTCTACTTCATGGCCATACACATGGCATCGGTCACACCTGAATGGAACCTTGTTAAAGTCAAGAATTTGGAAATGAACCTTTTCACCCACCACAATCTCCATGCAATCGGCCAAACCCTGATTGATATCTATTTCCACTAGAACTCGAGCCACTATGCAATATGCCTTATATCTAAAGGAGACATCAACCTCTAATGTTCTTCCTAGCAAATCTCCAATCACCCTTAGGGTTTTTTGCGACCAAAGCTCAATAGGAAAGCTAGGGAGAGTAACACATATTGCCACTTTCCTTGAGACTTATGTTCTTGGATTGACACAAATCGTTCAGGGTTTCAACCCTAGGTATGCTATTCCCCAAAACCAATGGCCTCCCAATATCCTCTTGGCGTTTGCCTTGGATCTGAAAAGAAACTTGATCCATCCATAGGAAAGGACTATAGCCTAACTTCAGAGCCCAAGTCCTCCACATCCAATCATTCAATGTAAGCTCAACTATTTGTTTACCATGAAACTTTCTGATCAAGGCATTCTTGGAATACTCCAGTGGTTGCTCAACTTAGAGGTCCTCACTTAGTACCATCCTTAGTTTCGAGCTGCATTGCTTCACAACTTTCTTTGTTTTACTCATTGGAGCTCCATTGGGTTAGCTAGCTCCTTCATTACTTCCTATAATCCTGAAAATGCCACCAGATACATGCTGCTACCAATAAATCAAAGCCACCCTCAACCTCGAGGCTTCTTGAACCACTATCTAATTGAAACAAAGACCCTACTCCAACCCTACCTTTACGTGACTTCTTCTTCCCACCCGGATCCGATTCAAGTGCTTGAGCATTGGCACTACATTGTCAAATTTGACATCCTTGGCATTCCCAATCTTTGATCCAACCACTGATCCTTTGCCAACAATGTCACCCTCCGTGCTAGGGTATTTGAAACTCTAACATCGTCAGTACATAGCTTAATGGGTGCCTCTCTACCCACTTTTCCAAAGTCTACATATGAATTCTCAAAAAATATGGAGTGACCCCCAAGGTCCCTTAGGTTAGCATCATAGCTAGGAATCTCCTCCTTGAAACTTGGAGTAGTAAAGATCTGAAAACCCTTGTATGGGTTTTCAGAATAATAGGCAAGCTCCTCCTCTCGATCCATCAATTATTGTATACCCAAGTGCTAAGCAAATTTATTTTTGGAATCTTTCTATTGCAGGTCTATCTCTACAAGATTATTACATGTAGGTGGTGGAAATTCTCCAACTAACATGATGATGACTTATTTAGTTAGATGAGTCAAAAGGTGCACATGGTTATTTAAAATATGCACATGCACAATAACCTAAAGGGTAAACTAGCGTAGTAAAAATACTACAAATCTTAGTAAACTTAACATAAAGGTGTAAATGCCCCCACAGGTGTAGATCAATTGGTGATAGAATGCACTGTTAAGGAACTCCTTGCGACGTCGTTGGTTCAAACCTTGCCTAGTCCATGTGTCATGCTTGGGGGGTGTGTGGTGCACCTGGAGGTTATAGTTGTAGTGGTCTAAATCGACCCCATGTCATGCGAGTACCTGCCCGCGCTAGTTGCCGATTCCACCAACTAAAAAAAACATAAAGGTGTAAATACACCAACACCCCCCCTTAAGTGAAACTTAGGGAGAACATGAGAATGAGAAAAAAAATGAGTCCCAACCTGAAGGCTTAAGTAGAAACTCATGTATAATTGAGAAAAATGCACGAAACATGAGTGTCCCTATGGATGTGATCCATCTTGTTGGAGTGCATGGGTAGCTTGCCACTGTGACCATCTAGTCAAACTAGGAAGTGGCGCTTTGTACAATGCTAACTCTGTATAAAAACTAATCTCAAAAAATGGGTGAATCATAAAAAATCCTTCAAGGAAACATTGCACACTATCCCTGCGTAATGTTGAACTAGACGAACATGGATGATGGCAATGGATGTCTCGTATGATGGCGAAAGGAGGAGGCGAGATTTGAAGGTGATGTAGATACAAGAGTTAATGATTCAAGCAAACACTCCAAATTGGCGAGCTCCATGACATTGCAAGGCCTATGCAAGGTCATGGAAGAAAACACCTGTTGACACTCTGAAAATATTTGCACAAGTGGCCCGAATCCTTTGCTTGGATGACATTCCCAATTGGTTGTAGAAAGAGATGGACCAAACGATTCCATCATAGACAACAATCCTCAATATGGGTCCTTGAAAATAATGTGCTAGATAAGGTACCCATGTACAAATGAGGAATCAAATCTCATGATTATTGTGCTAAAGAAATGGAAAGCACATGAAAAAAGATGTGGGTGTGTAAAAGGATGAATTGCCACAATGTTGTTGGTAAAAGTCTCCAAAAGATGACAATGTTGAAGGCAAGAGTGGTTTGATGAGGTTCCTAATAAGGCAAAGGTGTTAAGATCAATGAGTGTGCTCCAATAATGACAATGGTGCTAGCATATATCTAGAAAAAGTGCTTCATGAAAAAGAATTAAACACCAAAACTGTCAAGATCGCTGAATGTGTTGACGATTAAGAAGATTTGATGCAAATGCATTAAATGAAAAAATTGTCGTTGTTCAACATAAGTTCGCCAAGCAAGCCAAAATCTCATGGAAGCCCACGATCACCAAAGATAGTCATTTAGCCACTCATTGGAAATGATATAGAGTTGTCTTCCCAAGGCAACCGACATAATCAAAATTGGAACTCATACACAAATATATGGCAAAAAAAATGATTTTATGACTTCTTAAAAAAATTGTCAAAAAGAACATGTATCTGCCCTTGAGAAAAAAAGATTTGAAAAGGAAAAAAAAAGGTGGTGTGTAGCTACTTGTTGGAAACTGTAGAATGCTCTTTGAAATGTATTGTTGGTGTTGAAATTAGAGGCTCTAGTGAAGGGTTATGGAAAAAATATTGCTGCAACCTCATATGATATAATAAAACTGGAAATACATTCCAAAAGAAATAAAGCAAGTTAACTAAATTTCCTCTTTGCACTGAAAAGCCTCCAAACTTGTTTTGCTTTGTAATTGTGAAGTGTACGAGAATTGAACATGGGTCTCCCACTATTAACTCAAAAGCTATTATTATATCCTCAGTCATAGAGGATGGAAAGTTGGGTGCACAATTGATCAGTTCATGCTTAAAGAGACCACGTTGTAGCGGTGTGGCTATGAGGGTAGAGGATCGAGAGGAGGGCATAGTTCCTTGACCACCATGACAGGTAGAGAAAATCTTAATATAGTTGTTGGCATCTATGTCTCCCTCTAACACGACATATCTCTTCATGTGCTAAAGTTTTCTGACTATTCTAAACATGATTCATTGTTGTTGGATCACCAAGGAGGAGGCTTGGGACAAGTTGGGTTATGCAAAAAGTAGGGAAGAAGCCCTCTGCAAGAACCATGTGAGTTATAGTTATAGAGATTAAAGTGGAGGAGTAAAACAATGAGTAAGAGGGTTTGCAAGGCTAAAAAGTGATATTCTTGTCAATATAGCAATGATGTTTGAAGGAAACTTGATATCAAAAACACTGTAGTTGGAGGGTAGATTATATTGGTAGATTTGCTCGAGAGAGGATTGAGCATATGGTGGATCATGCAACAGGTGCCTGCTCCTTTAACGAAATGAAATCGCCTTTGCAACCAATCACTTTGCATATGAACTTGTCCTTATGATGATTACATGTTGGCGACTTACCAACTATAAATGTGTAGAACATTTTTATGTTCTGATGAGAGAGATGTGAGCTAGGTCTTAAAAAAATTACAACCAACAAAAAAAACCAAAGCGCCAAGAGTTCTCTACATGATGACATCCTTCATTGGTCTCATGATCTACAAAGTGCATAATAGTTTTGCCTCAAGTCACCTCTTGAACAAACCAACAAACTTGGTGAGATGGAACGTGTGAGGAAGATGCTTTAGATCCAGTTGTCTTTGAACAATACACATGAAGCAACCACTACTATAGGTGACGAGTCATAGTTCAAAAGGGGCTCGCATGGAGAGGCATTGGAAGGCTCTGCTGCTTGTTCTACACCATGATGGAGAGCCTCGTGTCATTTTGAAAGGTGAAACATTGTGTAGATAGCCCTGTTACCCCCTAGCCTAGGGGTAACTAAGGAGGTGATGTCTCGAGGCTTGCAGGTAGAAGACATGGAGTGTCGAGAGCTGGATGCATAACAAAACCCACAAAGCCATCATCATTGGCAACAGAGTATCGTCCACTACATTGGTTTGGCTCCCAGAAGACAACATGTATTGCTTCATGAGGTAACAAGTCCAGTCTCATGGTAAGTGTCACTTTAATATTTGAAGCATTTAAGCATGTTGCAAAGAGTCCTTTCTTGATTATGGAATGTTTGCTTGGAAATTCTATCTTTTGCCTAATTTCACCTTGGTGATTGGCATGGTATCCTAGTAAGTTGGTCACCCTTGGGAAAAGGGTTGCTACTGGGGGGTTTCCTTGAAGGGTCATTGTATTGTTCCCCACTCATACTTACCACTCTCCACACTTCTTCCCCTTTGTTTCCTCACCTTTTGGGTTTTCGGGTTCATTGACCCCAAGAAGGGTTTGTACCTCATTTCATGGGAAGAAGGGGCTGAAGGCCTTGGGGTGTTGTAGCTGACATCATGCATAAATGCTCGCCCTAAAGTCCTGAGAGCCATGAAACTCTTCTCTAAAGGAACAAAGGGATTTTAAAAGAAAATAAATAAAAAATGTCCTGCTTGATGGGGGAATGCATTGTGGTGTTCTTTAATTTCCAGTGCACATAGCACTCAATGTGTTCTAACTTCAAGTGGCATTGCAGTGCTCTTTTTCTTTCCATTGGACATATCACTCAATGTTCGGACCTAATAAGTCAAATAAAGGGCTTGGAAAAAAGTTGTATTGCAAACAAAGAGAAACTCAAGGATGTAGCACACCCTCCACAAAGGCACCCATAAATGAGACAATATGAACCCTTGATATGTCGAAAACCCCATACCCAAGAGTCTTGCCCCAATCCACCTCATAATCATTACATGGTTTAGATAGGGTCTTCTTGGGAAACATTCCTTGACTTAGGGATTGGTCTACCCAATAGGGCACCATGACACCCCTCCATACCTAAATTTGGCAAAGTTTATAAGGTCTTTGAGCATTTGTTTAATTTGAAAAGGGGGGATTTGATGCACTTGTTTGGGTGGTTCTTTTATTAAATGTGACTTGCTTGGCATGATTCATATGACTTGTGGACACTTGGAGGGCGTACTTGTTTGTCTTTGTAGGACCTTGCCTGGTGGAGGATGATGGACCACACATGATGTCACCTTCTATGCTTACATAGCCTTTGGAGGCCTAGGACGTCACCATTCAACCCTTAACGTCATCTTGGAGGCTAGGGTTTGATGGATGATGGATTTCAGAGGTGGTTTGACAAGAGGAGACACATGGCATGGCACTTTGGCACATGAGAGCATGACACATGGCCTTTGGAGGCCCAACGTTCTCTTCTTGAGGCTTGACGTCTCACTTTTCAGCCCTACGTCACCCTTCTAGGGCATGAAGTCACCCTTTTTAGGGTTTTATTTCATGTATTTTTCATTTTTACATATTGTGAAGGCAAATGAAGGGGGTCGACCCTCTTCTAATTTGTTGTTGACAATTTTAAGTGGATAAATTGGTTTAGTTGGCCTCATATAAATAGAGGACTATCTCATTTTTATTTCTCATCATTCATTCCTCACCATTTGTGAGAACAAGTCTGAAATTTTCGCCCTATCTTGGGCTATCTCTCTCTTCTACTAATCTGCCATGCTTGGAGGATCATTGTGGATGTTTTTGCTGATTTTTTGGATGGAATTTCTGCAATTAGGGTTTTATCTCATGCTATCTTGGTGAAGTGGAATTTCTGCAATTTTATCTTTGTGCTATCAATGTTCATGGTAATTTCTCTTTTTCATGCTAGACGTCTTGCTTGGTGAAACCCTAAGAGAGGAGCATA
>SNQJ01S0017384.1:69807-97169 GCA_010110895.2 Picea sitchensis | reverse complement strand
AATGTCAAGCTAGAATACATCAACACAAAGGAATAGATTGTTGATATCTTTACAAAACCTCTTCATAGAGAAGTCTTCGAGTATATTAGATAGAAACTAAGGGTGGTACATATTACATCCAATCAATGAAGCAGTACAAGAGGAGAATCAACTCAGGGGGAGATGTCATCAGAGAGAAGGTTGTTGGCTACAGAGAAGAAAATTAAGAGTACATTGTAAGGGGGATAATATCCCTTTTTCGTAGATGTCGAAGGGGGAGAGTACAAAGAAAGGGGGATATTTGTAGAAAGAAATACTTGTAGAAAGCATTCAACTTGGATGAGAGAAACACTTTTCACACTAAAGGAGTACCAAAATGACTAATTGTTGCCATCATTGACTTACAAAGATGACTAATTGTTGCCATCATTGACTTACAAAGATGACTAAGTGTTTCCATCAATGAAAAAGTGTGAGATTATTGGACATTGTTGTCATCGATGTCAAAGATAGCCAGGACTATGAATGTCATCAATATCATTGATGTCACAGACAGAGGAAGTAGTGAATGCCTCTCTGTATTGCATTGAGAAAGGGGATATTGTGGTGCCTCTGTGTGTTTATTCTAAGGCGAGAGGACTATGCATGAATAGTTAACTCAAATAAAATTAGGTTGCACAAGCATGAGGAGGAGTTATACGATTGAAGTTTGAACAATATCAAGGAGGTGCAAGCCTTGAAGCTAAGAAATCATGTTTTGTTGAAGTCCTAGGATGCAAAGGAAGCCCAAGCATGCATTGAAAGTCTGAGAAAAAATAAATAAGCTGGAGTTAAATTTTGAGGGTGTAGAGGAAGAAATGGAGATAACATTTAATCCCACATGCACAAAGAAAAATGAGTTCGATGGGTTTATATTGCAAATGCAGCATAGCATAGTTTGTATGTGAACGGTGAGTAATGGAACCATGTGCATGGACTTACCTTTTGAGTTGTGGGGTCAATGTTATATTAGATACCGAAGTACCAAGTGATTTCTTGAACGTGTTGTTAAAATTTATGAGGGTCTGAGGGTTGATACCCAATGGGACCCACTATAACTAATAAGAGAGTATCAGAACAAACACATTGCCAAAACTTTCAGGGGCCTGATACCTGAAGGTTTGATGCTCAATGGGCCAACTCATATGTCATATCAACACCATGATATATGCCACATAAAATCCATGATGGAAGCCATGTACAATGCCATGTGTCAGATTTCGTAAAGTGCCATGTCAATCAGGACATGCAGATGAAGCCCACATGGAGACCACGTCAACAACCATGTCACACCAGTGTATTGGATATTGGAAGTTTGTTTAAATTGTGAAGTTTTAAAGCTCGGGGACCTGATAGCCCGGTACCTTGGAGGTCTTGATATCCAGGGAATTCGGAACCATATTGACGGTGAAGATTAAATTTGAGATGGATCAAACGGTGGCTAAGCATTGATATCATGTTGCATTGTAACTGGACCACGTGTCACAAGAAGATTGGATCACGTAAGTACCGATCGAATACTGTAATAATGAAGGTGGATGATTGAAGGCTTAGGGATCTAATAGGTCTGGTGGCCCTGATATCGAGGGAATGAGATCAACTATCAAGATCAAATCGAGGAACTAGATCGGATGGCTCGTGAGAGTCGAAGTCATGTTATGTGTTTTGTTGGGTGGAGAATGAATCGATGGTCATGCTTTTTTCAAGGATCATATCTGAAGGTGGATTTGTGATGTAATATACTATGCAGGCTATGAGAAGATTGTGCACGAAACTATGGGTATTTGTGTCATCTTCAAAGTATTTTTGAAACACGATTTAATGGAGAAAAGAAGGAATATGGAGTTGACTTGTTTGAGAACGATTTATTTTTGCATGAGGACAAATTCATGGAAGTATAGAATGTATAAATAACTATGTTTGAGTTCATTTCAAAGGTGGAAGTGTGCGAGTAAGTTGTAGATGTGAAGAGAGAAAATTTAAGGTGCAGAGATGAATATGTGAAGGCAAGTAAGTGTGAGGAAGTTGAGGCTCTAAGGTTGAAAGATGCAATAGAATGAAAAAGAGGAAGATATGAATGACTAAGAGTTTCTGGGAGGTATAAGGACAAAAAGAAATTTTGAAGCTATGCATATTGTGAATTGTGACAGAAGAGACAGAGGAGTATATATGTACAAGTGAAGGCTTGAAGGAAAGAGATGATATGGTATTGTTGATAACTTGAAGAGATTGGTGCTTCCAGTAAATTGGTGTCTACATCTTGTTGAGTTGGTTCTTAGCTAAGGGGATCGGTGTCTCCTCCAAGTTGGTTCCTGCAAACATTGTAACAGTAGGTTGGTGCCTACATGATTTTATAAAATAATTGTTTTTCGGTTTTCTCCCATTTGGGTTTCTACGTTAAATATCAGTGTACTATGGATTGTATGGTCGTATGTTTATTATTAACTACTATAATAAGTAAATTAATACATTGATAATTATTGTAAGAAAATAAAATCATCCTTATACAGATTCACCCCCCTCTCGGTATAAGTAAGTGTGCCAACATCAGCATGTCCCATACATGATGCAAAAAACTATTTTTGACTTGGAAGGTGTGGAACTTAGAAGTGAACCTTGAGCACTACACAGAGTTTGGAGCTTGCAAAATATCAAGGTTCCAAGTTTCATGATAGGTATTTATGGTAACTATATAGGTTCCAAAATAGGCATTTATAATATGTTTAGTGAATAAAGTTTAAAACATCCAAATTCCATATTTCATGATAGGCATTTCTCGCTATGGAAAGTGGATAGGTTTTGGAACAAACATTTATGGAAAAATAGTAACTGTATTGATTAAGGTTTTATGATATGGATTTATGGCTATGGTAAGTAGATAAGATCCAAGAAATGGATTTATGGTGATGGCAAGTCCATTGCTTAAGGATTTGTTGTAGTTGCCAAGTCTACTACTTAAGCTTTGCTAGTATGATTGACTTTCCTTGGGAAATGGCTATAGGAAAGTTTGTCACAAAGCCACCATCATCATAGGAGAGCGCGTTAAGTGTGCACATTTTACATCCATGTGAAAATCCCATCTTACTCTTTTCAACTCTCATTATTACTATTTTGTTGTATTGAATGTAGTGCCATGTGCTTTAGAAAGTGAGAGTGAGAGTTTTAATAGTTTTCAAAAATGATGATGGGTGCTTTTGTAGTGAAAATGAATTTCATCACTTCAATCACTGGGCCATCCTAAATTTTCAAAAATGATGATGGGTGCTTTTCTAGTGAAAATGAACTTCATCACTTCAATCATTGGGCCATCCTAAATGTTAAAATATTCAACTATCATAGAATCCAATTCGGTTTATTGGTTATCTATAATCTCTAGAACTTATGAGTGACAAACGTATCTTCTACTTCACAATTTTTTGTGTAATTGTCTTTGCAATGGCCCATTTAAAAAATATATATATGTGCAATTGTCTCCACTTTAGCATTGATGTCCTATGAAGTGAAAATAAAATTTATCTCTTCAATCATTTTGTTGTCCTTGGAATTAGGTGTTACCCCTTCTAAAGTTTCGACTGGACATTTCTCTAGAAGAAGAGGATGATGAAGAGAAAGCAGAGGTTGTGTCTTGATCCACGTGGAAACATTGTTGCAAGCTAAGCTACAAACCTCATAGCATGTTATGATTTTCTTTAATCTCCATTGTGTTATAGAACCTCGCAATCGGATGTCAAGAGCTCCACAAGCATAATGAAGTTTTTCATTTTTCTCAAAGCAACAAAACCAACAACAACCACGATCATCATCTATGGATGGCGACACCACACATCCATTTCCAATGTAATAATACTCATTAAATCATATAAGACCGGTCAAGGTATGAACAACAACTAGAAGGTTTGAGATACAGTGGAATATCCAAGTTGTTTAATTAGTGGATATAACATCAACAATTATACCTGTGTTTTTCCCTTAAAAAATCATATGTATTGATTTACCCAATGAATTATCCACATCTGTTTAGATCTATTGACAACCATTGAGATGTTTTGACCCTTTCATTCGAAGTGAGTGTCCATCCACATTCTCATGCATTGTTCCTACCCACGATAATATTTTATCCCTTCTCTTGTTCTCCTAAATTGATCCTTGCTGCAATATTATTTTTGTTATTCTTTTTAACTAAGCATAATAAAATATATTTGTGAGAGAGAAAAATATTACACACAAACAACCATACACTTAAACACTTAGACATGTAATTATCCTGGAAAGCCCCTACAAAAATCAATCTAATAATAGATTTATTATTAACCTTGACCTAAACTGGCAAACCGGGTCAAGTAAGATAACCACTACTCACCTCTAGACCACATTACAACAGAGCCTTACAAACCTTATAAAGTTTTTTTCACATGCATTATCAGAGATACAAAACCATAAACCTGCTAAGAGGTAAACCACTTTGACTCATTCCCGAGTCAAGATTAACCCTAACAATTTTATTCCAGTACCTAAATGGAATGGACTTTTTATAAGAAAAAATATAACAAAATGAAAAACTTGAATTGAGAACATTAATTTACGGACCATGTTCTATTAGCATTTAGGCACAAGAGAAGAAGAACAAGAAAATAAATACAATGACTGACGTAAGAGCAAAGTGATTTTGATATGTACAATGCTCTTGCCAACACATTATTATTTTCACTTCTATTTATCTCCTCATTTAGAGTCTANCCATCCACATTCTCATGCATTGTTCCTACCCACGATAATATTTTATCCCTTCTCTTGTTCTCCTAAATTGATCCTTGCTGCAATATTATTTTTGTTATTCTTTTTAACTAAGCATAATAAAATATATTTGTGAGAGAGAAAAATATTACACACAAACAACCATACACTTAAACACTTAGACATGTAATTATCCTGGAAAGCCCCTACAAAAATCAATCTAATAATAGATTTATTATTAACCTTGACCTAAACTGGCAAACCGGGTCAAGTAAGATAACCACTACTCACCTCTAGACCACATTACAACAGAGCCTTACAAACCTTATAAAGTTTTTTTCACATGCATTATCAGAGATACAAAACCATAAACCTGCTAAGAGGTAAACCACTTTGACTCATTCCCGAGTCAAGATTAACCCTAACAATTTTATTCCAGTACCTAAATGGAATGGACTTTTTATAAGAAAAAATATAACAAAATGAAAAACTTGAATTGAGAACATTAATTTACGGACCATGTTCTATTAGCATTTAGGCACAAGAGAAGAAGAACAAGAAAATAAATACAATGACTGACGTAAGAGCAAAGTGATTTTGATATGTACAATGCTCTTGCCAACACATTATTATTTTCACTTCTATTTATCTCCTCATTTAGAGTCTATTTTTCTTTCTCCAATCTTTGTTCTCTTGCAGAATAATACAATAACTCCAAAACAACTTATTTCACTTAGAAAAATATTAATTTAATATTTCTAACTAAAAATAAACATTTTTAAATATTATAACTCATTTAAAAATATATATATATATTTAATAATAACGACATGTTTTTTTCACTTTTTTCCACTTGATACTTAAACCCATTTCTACTTATTTCAGAAAATATTAATTTAGCATTTCCAACTAAAAAGGAACATCCTTGAATATTATAACTCATTTTAAAACAAAAACATGTTTAATTATAACGACATACTCTTTGCACTTGCTAGTTAAACTCAGTCCTGTAATAAAATTCAATAAAGATAGGGTGGAATTTAAGATAAGACGAAAGATCTAATTTTACTGTCATAAAATTTATTAATACACAGTGTTTCGTCTGTATTTGAAGAGTTTATCTTTGACTTTCTGTCTTGAACGAGTGGTGGGCAAACCTCCCTTGCCATGTGTGGCCGACCCAGCCAAATCCTTCAGATATACATTTGTGACATAGATAGAACAAGGCAGGGCAAGAAGGTTTTTCTCATTTGGGTTCCACGATAAAATATTGTGTTAAGATTATGTTTTTCATTAATAAATAAAAATTGATATAATTGTCCTGTCACTGATTCACCCCCCGCCCCTCTCAGTAACATAATTTGATCATTCAATTTGGTTGTGGCATAAAAGAATGGGTCATATGAACTTTGAAAACTTGGTAAAAAATAATACCAAACAAGGAGTAAGAGATATGCCAAAGATAAAAAAAACCTCAATCATTTTCTGCAAGCAATTCCATCATGGAAAAAAATCATGGGTGAGCTTCAATACAAAGGAATATGCAACATCCAAGCCATTAGAACTTTTGCATATAGATCTATGTGGACCAACACGAACAAAAATCTTGTAAGGAGAAATTATTTCATGTTTCTCATTGATGATTACATAAGAATGACTTGGGTTACCTTTCTTAAAAATAAAAATGAGGAATTTGAAAAATTCAAAACCTTCAAAGATTTGGTTGAGAATGAGATTGATATGAAAATCAAATGTTTAAGTTCATAAAATGGAGGTGAATTTACAGACAATGAATTTCAAGAATTTTGTGAAGCTCATGGAATAAAAATACAGTATTCAGCTGCAAGAACTCCTCAACAAAATGGAGCGGTTAAAAGGAAGAACTAACATGTACAAGAGATTGCTAGAATAATGTTGAATGAAGTAGTATTATCAAACAATTTTTGGAGAGAATCAATTTATATTGTTCCTTACATTCTAAACAGAGGTAAAATTAAAATGAAAAGTGACAAGACACCCTATGAATTATGGAAAGGTCAACCAACAAAGAACTAAATGGAATCAAAATAAATAGATTACAATAAAGAACAAGAAGAAGAATATGGAGAAGAAGAAGAAGAAGAAATGGTATTCCAAGATACACAAACACCATCAAGGTTTGTGCAGAAAAATCATCCATAAAACCTAATTCTTGGTGATAAAAATTCTAAGACTCAAACTAGGAGAAAATTGGCAAGTTGTTTTGAACAGGTAAATATCTCTTTGTTGTCCAAAATAGAGCCTAAATGTTTTTCAAAATCCAATCATTATCAACATTGGGTAATTTCTATGGAAGAAGAGTTAAACCAGATTGAGAAAAATCAGACATGGGAACTTGTCCCAAGACCCAAAGAAAATAATGTGATTCACACAAAGTGGGTAATCAGAAATAAGTTAAATGAATAAGGAAAAGTGGTAAGAAATAAAAACAATATTGGTGTGTAAAGGGTTTTCTCAAGTAGAAGGAATTGACTTTGAAGAAACATTTGTTCCTATTACAACATTAGAATCCATTAGAATGTTTTTAGCATTTGCAAGCTTTAAAAACTTCATAGGATATTAGATGGATGTCAAGTCAACATTCTTGAATGGAGATTTAGAGGAAGAAGTGTACATTGAACAACCTGAATGATTATCATTATCAAAAAATGAAGACTATGTTTCCATATTAAAGAAAACAATTTATGGATTAAAGCAAGCTCCCAGAGCATGGTATTCAAGACTTGATTAGTACTTACAACAACAAGGTTTCAAAAGAGGAACGACATATAACAATCTCTACACAAAATAAGTCATGAAGATATTTTAATTATTGTGATATATGTGGATGATAACTTTTTTGGAAGTAATGTTGATCAAATGAGACAATTTTTTTCTAAATAAAGGCAAAAATAATTTGAGATGTCCATTCTTGGAGAATTACCATTATTTCTAGGAATGCAGGTTACTCAAAGAAGCAAAGGCATATTCATTTTTCAGACAAAATATATCAAAGATATGTTGAATAAGTTTGAAATTCAAGACTGTAAACCTATCAACACACCCATTGTAATCTAAGTAAATAAGATGACTCAAAGGAAGAAAATCAAACTTTGTACAAATCAATGATAGACAACCTTTTGTATATAACAACTCCAAGACTAGATATTATGTAGGAAGTATGACTAGTTGGAAGGTTTCAAGATGAACCAAAGCAAACAAATGTGCATCAACTAAAAAGAATATTCAKATATCTGAAATGCATGTTGGACTTTGGTCGATGGTGCCCCACARGAAAAAGACTTTACTTTGAAAACTTACAYAGATGCAAATTGGGCAGGTAGTGTGGATGATAGAAAGAGCACTAGTGGTGGAGCATTCTATCTGGGAAAYATCCTAGTKTCCTGATTTAACAAGAAGCAATAATCAAGTTCTCTATATATAGTAGAAGCAAAATACATTGCAACAAAAACCTATTATACACAAGTCCTCTGGATGAAACAAACATTGAAGGACATTCAAGTAGAGTACAATCAGTCAATATCAATATTGTGTGACAATACTAGTGCAATAAATATCTCCATGAATCTCATTATGCATTCAAAAACAAAACATATCCCAATCAAATACCATTTATTGAGAGATAAAGTTACATAACAAAATGTCAAGCTAGAATACATCAACACAAAGGAATAGATTGTTGATATCTTTACAAAACCTCTTCATAGAGAAGTCTTCGAGTATATTAGATAGAAACTAAGGGTGGTACATATTACATCCAATCAATGAAGCAGTACAAGAGGAGAATCAACTCAGGGGGAGATGTCATCAGAGAGAAGGTTGTTGGCTACAGAGAAGAAAATTAAGAGTACATTGTAAGGGGGATAATATCCCTTTTTCGTAGATGTCGAAGGGGGAGAGTACAAAGAAAGGGGGATATTTGTAGAAAGAAATACTTGTAGAAAGCATTCAACTTGGATGAGAGAAACACTTTTCACACTAAAGGAGTACCAAAATGACTAATTGTTGCCATCATTGACTTACAAAGATGACTAATTGTTGCCATCATTGACTTACAAAGATGACTAAGTGTTTCCATCAATGAAAAAGTGTGAGATTATTGGACATTGTTGTCATCGATGTCAAAGATAGCCAGGACTATGAATGTCATCAATATCATTGATGTCACAGACAGAGGAAGTAGTGAATGCCTCTCTGTATTGCATTGAGAAAGGGGATATTGTGGTGCCTCTGTGTGTTTATTCTAAGGCGAGAGGACTATGCATGAATAGTTAACTCAAATAAAATTAGGTTGCACAAGCATGAGGAGGAGTTATACGATTGAAGTTTGAACAATATCAAGGAGGTGCAAGCCTTGAAGCTAAGAAATCATGTTTTGTTGAAGTCCTAGGATGCAAAGGAAGCCCAAGCATGCATTGAAAGTCTGAGAAAAAATAAATAAGCTGGAGTTAAATTTTGAGGGTGTAGAGGAAGAAATGGAGATAACATTTAATCCCACATGCACAAAGAAAAATGAGTTCGATGGGTTTATATTGCAAATGCAGCATAGCATAGTTTGTATGTGAACGGTGAGTAATGGAACCATGTGCATGGACTTACCTTTTGAGTTGTGGGGTCAATGTTATATTAGATACCGAAGTACCAAGTGATTTCTTGAACGTGTTGTTAAAATTTATGAGGGTCTGAGGGTTGATACCCAATGGGACCCACTATAACTAATAAGAGAGTATCAGAACAAACACATTGCCAAAACTTTCAGGGGCCTGATACCTGAAGGTTTGATGCTCAATGGGCCAACTCATATGTCATATCAACACCATGATATATGCCACATAAAATCCATGATGGAAGCCATGTACAATGCCATGTGTCAGATTTCGTAAAGTGCCATGTCAATCAGGACATGCAGATGAAGCCCACATGGAGACCACGTCAACAACCATGTCACACCAGTGTATTGGATATTGGAAGTTTGTTTAAATTGTGAAGTTTTAAAGCTCGGGGACCTGATAGCCCGGTACCTTGGAGGTCTTGATATCCAGGGAATTCGGAACCATATTGACGGTGAAGATTAAATTTGAGATGGATCAAACGGTGGCTAAGCATTGATATCATGTTGCATTGTAACTGGACCACGTGTCACAAGAAGATTGGATCACGTAAGTACCGATCGAATACTGTAATAATGAAGGTGGATGATTGAAGGCTTAGGGATCTAATAGGTCTGGTGGCCCTGATATCGAGGGAATGAGATCAACTATCAAGATCAAATCGAGGAACTAGATCGGATGGCTCGTGAGAGTCGAAGTCATGTTATGTGTTTTGTTGGGTGGAGAATGAATCGATGGTCATGCTTTTTTCAAGGATCATATCTGAAGGTGGATTTGTGATGTAATATACTATGCAGGCTATGAGAAGATTGTGCACGAAACTATGGGTATTTGTGTCATCTTCAAAGTATTTTTGAAACACGATTTAATGGAGAAAAGAAGGAATATGGAGTTGACTTGTTTGAGAACGATTTATTTTTGCATGAGGACAAATTCATGGAAGTATAGAATGTATAAATAACTATGTTTGAGTTCATTTCAAAGGTGGAAGTGTGCGAGTAAGTTGTAGATGTGAAGAGAGAAAATTTAAGGTGCAGAGATGAATATGTGAAGGCAAGTAAGTGTGAGGAAGTTGAGGCTCTAAGGTTGAAAGATGCAATAGAATGAAAAAGAGGAAGATATGAATGACTAAGAGTTTCTGGGAGGTATAAGGACAAAAAGAAATTTTGAAGCTATGCATATTGTGAATTGTGACAGAAGAGACAGAGGAGTATATATGTACAAGTGAAGGCTTGAAGGAAAGAGATGATATGGTATTGTTGATAACTTGAAGAGATTGGTGCTTCCAGTAAATTGGTGTCTACATCTTGTTGAGTTGGTTCTTAGCTAAGGGGATCGGTGTCTCCTCCAAGTTGGTTCCTGCAAACATTGTAACAGTAGGTTGGTGCCTACATGATTTTATAAAATAATTGTTTTTCGGTTTTCTCCCATTTGGGTTTCTACGTTAAATATCAGTGTACTATGGATTGTATGGTCGTATGTTTATTATTAACTACTATAATAAGTAAATTAATACATTGATAATTATTGTAAGAAAATAAAATCATCCTTATACAGATTCACCCCCCTCTCGGTATAAGTAAGTGTGCCAACATCAGCATGTCCCATACATGATGCAAAAAACTATTTTTGACTTGGAAGGTGTGGAACTTAGAAGTGAACCTTGAGCACTACACAGAGTTTGGAGCTTGCAAAATATCAAGGTTCCAAGTTTCATGATAGGTATTTATGGTAACTATATAGGTTCCAAAATAGGCATTTATAATATGTTTAGTGAATAAAGTTTAAAACATTTAGATTCCATATTTCATGATAGGCATTTCTCGCTATGGAAAGTGGATAGGTTTTGGAACAAACATTTATGGAAAAATAGTAACTATATTGGTTAAGGTTTTATGCTATGGATTTATGGATATGGTAAGTAGATAAGATCCAAGAAATGGATTTATGGTGGTGGCAAGTCCATTGCTTAAGGATTTGTTGTAGTTGCCAAGTCTACTACTTAAGGTTTGCTAGTATGATTGACTTTCCTTGCGAAATGGCTATAGGAAAGTTTGTCACAAAGCCACCATCATCATAGGAGAGCGAGCTAAGTGTGCACATTTTACATCCATGTGAAAATCCCATCTTACTCTTTTCAACTCTCATTATTACTATTTTGTTGTATTGAATGTAGTGCCATGTGCTTTAGCGAGTGAGAGTGAGAGTTTTAATAGTTTTCAAAAATGATGATGGGTGCTTTTGTAGTGAAAATGAACTTCATCACTTCAATCACTGGGCCATCCTAAATTTTCAAAAATGATGATGGGTGCTTTTGTAGTGAAAATGAACTTCATCACTTCAATCACTGGGCCATCCTAAATGTTAAAGTATTCAACTATCATAGAATCCAATTCGGTTTATTGGTTATCTATAATCTCTAGAACTTATGAGTGACAAACGTATCTTCTACTTCACAATTTTTTTGTGTAATTGTCTTTGCAATGGCCCATTTAAAAAATATATATATGTGCAATTGTCTCCACTTTAGCATTGATGTCCTCTGAAGTGAAAATAAAATTTATCTCTTCAATTGTTTTGTTGTCCTTAGAATTAGGTGTTACCCCTTCTGAAGTTTCGACTGGACATTTCTCTAGAAGAAGAGGATGATGAAGAGAAAGCAGAGGTTGTGTCTTGATCCACGTTGAAACATTGTTGCAAGCTAAGCTACAAACCTCATAGCATTTTATGATTTTCTTTAATCTCCATTGTGTTATAGAACCTTGCAATCGGATGTTAAGGGCTCCACAAGCATAATGAAGTTTTTCATTTTTCTCAAAGCAACAAAACCAACAACAACCACGATCATCATCTATGGATGGCTACACCACACATCCATTTCCAATGTAATAATACTCATTAAATCATATAAGACTAGTCAAGGTATGAACAACAACTAGAAGGTTTGAGATATAGTGGAATACCTAAGTTGTTTAATTAGTGGATATAACATCAACAACTATCCCTGTGTTTTTCCCTTAAAAAATCATATGTATTGATTTACCCAATGAATTATCCATATCTCTATTGACAACCATTGAGATGTTTTGACCCTTTCATTCGAAGTGGTGCCCATCCACATTCTCATGCATTGTTCCTACCCACGATAATATTTTATCCCTTCTCTTGTTCTCCTAAATTGATCCTTCCTGCAATATTATTTTTGTTATTCTTTTTCACTGAGCATAATAAAATATATTTGTGAGAGAGAAAAATATTACACACAAACAACCATACACTTAAACACTTAGACATGTAATTATCCTGGAAAACCCCTAAAAAAAACCAATCTAATAATAGATTTATTATTAACCTTGACCTAAACCGCTAGCCAGGTCAAGTAAGATAACCACTACTCACCTCTAGACCACATTACATTAGAGCCTTACAAACCTTATAAAGGTTTTTTCACATGCATTGTCAGACATACAAAACCACAGACCAAGTACAATACCATAAACCGGCTGAGAGGTAAACCACTTTAACTCATTCCCGAATGAAGATTAACCGTAACAATTTTATTCCAATACCTAAATGGAATGAACTTTATATAAGAAAAAATATAACAAAATGAAAAACTTGAATTGAGAACATTAATTTACGGACCATGTTCTATTAGCATTTAGGCACTAGAGAAGAAGAACAAGGAAATAAATACAATGACTGACATAAGAGCAAAGTGATTTTGATATGTACAATGCTCTTGCCAACACATTATTATTTTCACTTGTATTTATCTCCTCATTTAGAGTCTAATTTTCTTTCTCCAATCTTTATTCTCTTGCAGAATAATACAATAACTTCAAAACAACTTATTTCACTTAGAAAAATATTAATTTAATATTTCTAATTAAAAGTGAACATTTTTAAATATTATAACTCATTTTAAAACAAAAACATATTTAATAATAACGACATGTTTTTTCTATTTTTTTCACTTGATACTTAAACCCATTTCTACTTATTTCAAAAAATATTAATTTAGCATTTCCAACTAAAAAGGAACATCTTTGAATATTATAACTCGTTTTAAAACAAAAACATGTTTAATTATAACGACACACTCTTTGCACTTGCTAGTTAAACTCAGTCCTGTAATAAAAGTCGATAAAGATAGGGCGGAATTTAAGATGAGACGAAAGATCTAATTTTACTGTCATAAAATTTATTAATACACAGTGTTTCGTCTGTATTTGAAGAGTTTATCTTTGACTTTCTGTCTTGAACGAGTGGCGGGCAAACCTCCCTTGCGATGTGTGGCCGGCCCAGCTAAATGGGTGCTCACATAATGATGTCCTTAAAAGATGCAATGTGGTTTCTTGTAAATGCACACTCATAATGAAATTATGAAACATGTATGCATTAGTTAAAAACACTAATTTTAATTAGGGATGCATCTCGGGCTTTGACCATGGTTCAAATAGAAAAAAAGGGCTTTAAGCCCTCTATGAAGCTTGTGAGACTTATAGACCATGAACAACTCTCTAAACCACAACACATGACATGTCTTGTAAAATGGATATTTAGCTTATGTGCAGTATCAAGTATCAATAGTATCAATATCAGTATGAGGTTTTATGCTCTAGGGCGGCTGGTCTCAAGGATGAATATTAGTAGGAGGTTTTCTGCTCCAGGGATAGTCTCAAGGTCTCGACCATGCTCAAGGGAGAAAATAAAATGCCTTCAGCCTCAAAGTGAACATTTTAAGGATTTAGGCCATGAAGAATAACTCAAAGCACTTTATAGGCCCTCTACTCTCACTTGATCTTGTTTTCTTATGCTTAATTAATGGTTGTAAGTTGTTGGTTGAAACACTTGCATCGAGATATGCCTAACTTTCATGCTTCCAAATGTGATCATGTTAATTTGCATCAAGAATTTAGTTTTCTCTTCAAGACTTTGCTTTTCCACATTCCTCCCATTCGATGTCTCATGTGTTAATGGTTTTATCTTAGTCATTGATTTTCTTTAAGGGATTTTACTTGCTTAAAAGTTACTGTGTAGCAAGCCCCTTAATGAGATCATTGATAAGGAGAGTAACCACGCCATTGCAAATCCTATGACAACACAAGCATACAATGGTGATGTGCATGAAAACAAGTGCATTTAGCTCGAACACCAAATGGGCATGTGTGTATGAAGTGAGTTGCAAAGAAGACATGCATAAGAAAGAAATCTATGTATCTCGGCGAAATTTGCATCTAGCAACATAGTGCAACGTTCCAATCATCTGCATGATTTTATGCTAGGGTTGATGGGTTCCAAGCTCTGAGAAGGGTGAATAAGTGTTTTGCGTATATGTGATGCATAATGGCATGGTGGGGTAGAAGTATGTTTTCAAATATTTTTTTGTTGACATCTTGTTGCATCTAGCAACATGATATCAGTCTAAGACTTCATGCAAGGTTGTGTCGAATGATTGAGTAATTTGGTGGCTAGGGCCTCAAACGCTAAGTATGGAAATATGGTGTGCATGAGAGGAAAATAATGATGGTAGTGACTAAGTGTGATCTCTTATCTTGCTAAAGGTCATTTAGTTCATTTCTTATCATTTTGCAAGAATTCAGGGGAGTTCCTCATTAGTGTTACACATTATGATCTCACTAGTGTCAATAGTTGGAATAAAACACCATATAACAAGGATGAGAGAGACGTGAAGAGAAACCTCATTTTCGATGAAGCACCACTCCAAATGAGATTTAGACTTTTTCCTTTGAAGGCCTTTTGCACATAATTTAGTTGTTCATTGAAAATGATTTTTGGATATTTGGAAGAGGTTACTTTCATGTTTGGGTTCTTACGAGTTCAATGCAACTAATGGAATCGAATTGTGAGGCCTGCGAGTCCACTACGCAATTTGAAATTTACAGATTATGAAAGGTGAAAAGAGGATGATGGAATGGGATGCTTAACAACTCGTTAGAAAGATATGCATGTCCTCTATTCGTTTTCAATAGATGATTTAGTGATCCAACACCATACGATAAAGTTATACTAGTGTTATGGTGTTCGTAAGGTTCCAACTTTCATCTCTCTGTTGAAGTATAAAGTTATATTGGTGTTATGGTGTTCGTAAGGTTCCAACTGTCATCTTCCCATTGAAGTATAGAAATCACATGTTTGTCAAAGCCCTGGAGGCTTCCTGTGACTGCCTATAGCCCAAGGAAGATCTGAGTTGATAGAGCAACCATTCATTTTTAACCTATCAACAATCCATAGGTGTGATGTACTATAAGAGATGGTTAAATTCAGTTGTAGGCCAGGAAATATTTTTTCCTCCATGCTTGACAAAGTTTTGCCAGATTGAGGGGGTTATTTTTGGCTACCCAAGCCAAGGATTTGTGACGTCGACGCCCTCCCTTCCTAACCCGCAGGTCGGAAGGTCCACGTCAACACACAGGATCTTTCCTTCTTCCACGCCCCGAAGAACTGTAGCGCTCTTCTATTTCCCTATCAGGAAATCTGCACCCACAACAATCCTCGTGGGATCCCCCTCTTTACTATTGGGAGATCGGACTTCACGACTTCGTGAGGTTAGTGGTCGAGCGTTCGACTCTTAAATCCCCGAAACCCGACAACCAGTCAACGCTGACCTTTTCCTTCTCCTATTGGGATTTACCCTATCGTGATTTCGGCACTCACGATGTCGAACAACTTGTCTTACCGACTCTCTAATCCTGATACGCCGAAACTCTGATGCGCTCGCAGGTTTGACTTTTCAACACCTGTCACCTCTGTCGGGATTTCGGATTTCACGGTATCGCGAATCCTGATGCAAATGTTTCGGGACTTCTCGCAACGAAACCCCGAAATGGTGTGCCACCTGTCCACCTCTCTGGCCCTTGTGGCCCCACGCTGTTCTCTTAGCCGTGGGGATATCATGTTTCGTGATTTCGCAATTCCTGTTGCTATGTTCACGGGACTTCCACCCACGAAACCTTGATATGGAATTTCACGTGTAAATCCGACGGTCCTTGTGACTCGGATCTATAGTCCTGGTTGGCTTGAATCAATGCTCTATCTGTCCTGAGCTTAAACCTTTGGGAATACTTGTCGTATCTCACCTGTTCCTCCGCGAGATCTAACGGCTTACGGTAATTCGCGAATTCTCCTCAGAGAACTCTGACCGTCCGTTCATTCCTCTGTGATTTCTGTGAATGACTAAGTGTTCCTCCGCAGAACTCGTCCACCTGCGGCGCAAACTTACGACGCTTATTACAAACTTCCAATCACAGCTTCCCTGCACTGTCCTTCAACAATCTCGAAGGCCTTATCCTTCCCGATCTTCCTTATGACTCCGAGTCTTAGAAAATACTCTTGCGCGCATTTCTTGCGGAAACTTTCAGACACTTCCAAGTGTTGAATTTCCTTTGACCCTGCGCACACCTGCAACAGTAGTCTCTCGATGCTTTGCTCAGGTTCGCAACCCTGAGACTCCACTCGGCCTGCGCACTCCTTGCACGACTCATGTGCTTGTCCACACTTCTGAATGAACGAGAACAAAAGATAAACTATCTGAGCCCTCTGTCGATGCACTCCTTGCGGACACTTCAACTGCACTCCTTCCAGGAACTCTTGCTCAGATAGAGAAACAATTGAAACTCATCCCTTCTTCCTTTCAAACTTCAAACTCAAAACATGAAATCATATACATGCATATAAAGAAAATGTATAACAGGAAGCATACATTCATGAGCATATCATTCAACATCAATACACAGAGAACAAACACGAAACCATGAATTTGAATCAAACTCTTTGTATTAATCCAAATATATGTACATGGGTGTTCTTACATAGCTCTCTGCATGCTCTTGCTCCAATAATGTTACAATACACAATGAGGGTGTCTATATCACGTTTCCCTCTTGCACTCTAAAACTGTCTAATCTACACATTCAATTCTACCTACTTGCATTAACTACTATAAATTCCTTCTATCTACTAAGGACGAGAGAAAATCCGCTCAAGGTCCGTTACATTATACAAGTGCGCTTCATTAAATTGCCACATTTATGTTCGTGCATCAAATCCAAGAGAAATTCAAAAATTTGTGCTGGCTTGTCCAGCTGTCCTTTCGCTTTTGCGCTGGCTCGCTTGATGTTGGTGATGCTCCTGCATCATACTCCCTGGCTTGAAAATTTTCATGGGCTCCTTTCCATGAGCTCACGCATGGTTTGTCCATGCCCCTGTATCTCTACTTCGCTCTCCCAACTGGCATCTTCAACTGGATGGTTTTTCCATTTGACCAGATACTCAAAGTATTCTTTCCTCCTGGTCTTCTTACCATTTTGTTTGTCCAGTATGCGCTCCATCTGCTGCTTATCTGCAACTGGCATTTGCTTTGTCCACTGGATCACTGGTTGCTCATCTCCTGTTGCTGCTTCCTCAACCGTGTATGGGTAAAAATCCGAGATATTGAATATCGGAGAAATTCCGATCCCATCGGGTAATTCAATTTCATAAGCATTCGCCCCAAATTTCTTCAAGACCCTACATGGCCCGATTTTCTTCATCTTCAATTTATTATATGTCCCTCTCGGGAACCTTTCCTTCCTCAAATGTGCCAGAATCAAGTCACCAACCTCAAACTGAAGTTTTCTTCTGTGTTGATCTTCTCTACGCTTATATTCCTGACTTGAACTATGCAGTCGCTCCTTCACCTTGTTGTGAAGTTCTTTCATCGCCTCTGGAAACTCTTCTGCACTAGCGCTCCTAGTCGCAGTCCGTTCTGAATCCCTCAATTCAGAAATTCCCCTCGACTGCATGCCATATACAATCTGAAATGGACGCTGCCCTGTGCTCCTGTTAATTGAGTCATTATAAGCAAACTCTGCCTGTGGTAATATATTGTCCCACTGGCTGTGGTTCTCTGTCACCAATCTTCTCAGCAAGTCTCCCAGACTTCTGTTTACTACTTCTGTTTGTCCATTCGTCTGAGGATGATAAGATGAACTAAACAACAAGTTAGTTCCCAGCTTCTTCCATAAGGTCCTCCAGAAATGCCCTATGAACTTAGTATCTTGATCTGAAACTATACTTCTTGGCAAACCATGAAGTCGAATGACCTCTTTGAAAAATAGGTTCGCGATGTGAGTCGCGTCACTGGTTTTTTGACATGGAATGAAGTGTGCCATCTTGGAAAATCTATCCACCACCACAAAGATTGAATCAAAACCTCTTTGTGTTCTTGGCAACCCCAATACAAAATCCATGCTAATTGCATCCCACGGCCTTTCTGGTATGGGAAATGGTTGATAAAACCCTGCATTCTGTCTTCTTCCCTTTGAATGCTGGAAAATTCTGCATCTGTCTACGAATCTCTTGACATCTGCTCACATTCCCGGCCAAAAATATGACTCGCTCAGCTTTGCGAACATCTTGTCATGACCAAAATGTCCTGCCAATCCTCCACTGTGTTTCTCCTTCAGCAGATTCTCCCTCATGGAGCATTTCAGAATACACAGTTGATTGCCCTTGAACAACAAGCCTTCTTGGATCATGTATTCTGCCCATTGGCTTCTATCTCTGAGAATTGGATTCTCAGTTGCTTCATATGCTTCCTTGAAATCCTGATCATCTGCGTACATGTCCCTGAGATCATCAAAACCCAACGTTTTGATTCAGAACTCCTGCAACAGCAAACACTTCCTACTCAAAGCATCAACAACTTTGTTAGTAGTACCAGAAATATGTTTAATCACAAATGTGAAATTCTGCATATACTCAACCCATTTGACATGTCTCTGATTCAACTTTTCCTGTTGAGTCACAAACTGCAACGCATGATTGTCACTGTACAAGACAAATTCTTTTGGGATTAAGTAATGCCTCCATTTTTTCAATGCCTGGATAATAGCATAAAACTCCTTATCATAAGTGGAAATCTGTACCTGATGGTTATCTTGTTAATTTCCCTTGAGTCTGTACACATCCTCCAGCCTCCGTCTTTCTTCGGACTGAGTACTGTTGGAACATCACATGGACTCAAGCTTTCCCTAACCAAACCTTTGTCCAACAACTCCTACACTTGTATTTTAACCTCTTCATTCTCTTGCGGCGTTAACTTGTACGCGACTTTATTTGGAAAACTGGCTCCTGGTATGAGATCAATATGGTGACTCACACTCCTGATCGGTGGCAATGAACAAGGTAATTCGTCCACTACTATATCAGCGAACTCTTCCAACAGTTCCTGAATCTCTTTTGGTAAATTATCCACTCTTGTGCTAGTCATAACAATCTTTGGTTTCTTGACTACAAAGAACTGTGGATCTTCCTTCTCCTTAACCTCTGTAAGAAGTTCCTTCCCATTCATGAGAAGTACTGTGTTGTTTACTTTAGGTTTCACTTCCTTATCCTTAATTGGAAGCAACATGTGTGTCCTCCCATTCTTCTCTAAGGTGTATGTGTTCATTCTCCCATCATGAAACACATTCCTATCATATTTCCATGGTCTACCCAGCAATAGATGACAAACATCCATAGGAATGACATCACATGATATCTTATCATTATATCCTCCTATCTTGAATTCAACTAAACATTGTTTAGTGACAGTTACCTCATGTCCTTTTTGTAGCCACGAAATTCTATATGTGTTTGGATGATCGATCGTCTGCAGCTCCAGCTTCTCTACCATCTCAGTTGAAACAAGATTATCTGTGCTACCACTGTCTACAATGACTTTGCATACCCTGTCCTTGGTCTTGCAAGCAGTCCTAAAAATTCTGGTCCTTTAGACTGAACTCTCCACCTCCTTTTCTGGTGTCAAAAGAGCTTTTCGCATCATCAACGATCTTCCGCCTTCAGCGCCTTCTGCCTCAACATCCCGCCTCTGTGCCTCGGTGATGTGAGTTTCCCCAATTTCCTTCTTCTTATCTGGACACTCGTAAGACTTGTGCCCATTCTTTCCACATGTGAAGCATGTAATGACTCCACCTCTTCCTCTTCCTCTGCCTCTAGTATGAGGAAAAGTATTATTGTCAGCATAATCTCCTCTCTTCTCAGTATGTTGTCCTCTTTGTTCAACATATTGCCCTCGTTTTGAACTTCCACCTCTCTCAGTTCAAGTCTGAGGTTTCTTCCAGTCTTCCTTGGGCTTCTGATATTTATCCTGGGCAACTGACTTGCCTCTTGGTTGACTTCTGCCTCGGCCTCTCTGACTCTGCTTTCGGCTTAGCTTCTCCTCTTCTTTCTGATGCAGGAGAATCGCCAGCACATCAAGCGAGCCAGCACAGAAGCGGAAGACAGCTGGATAAGCCAGCACCAAATTTGAAAATTCTTTGGGATTGTTGCGCAAATCTTAAATGAGTCATTTAAGAGGGGGCGCCTTTGTGTATTGTAATGGACCTTGAGCGGATAGCTCTCGTCCTTTAGTAGATAGTCGACATTTAATATAGTCAATGCAGTTAAATAGGAATTTAATTATAGATTTGATAGCTTTAGAGTCCAAGAGGGAAAATGGATATAGACACCCTCATTGTATCATTGTAACATTAACAGGAACATGAGCAGGAGTAGAAGAGAAGCAGAGGATTGTGTGAAGAACACCCATGTACATACATTTGAATTAATAGAAGAACTCTGATTTAAATTCATGGTTTGTGTTGATTCTCTGTGTGTTGATGTTGATATGCTCATGGATGTTTATTTCCTGTTATACACTTTCTCTTATATGCTGTGTATGTGATTTCATGATTGAATAGAAGTCTGAAGGGGACAAGGAATTCGTTTCAATTGTTTCTCTATCTTGAGCCAGAAATTCCTGCAAGGAGTGCAGTTGAATCGTCCGCAAGGAGTGCATTGACAGAAGGGTTCAATTAGAGATAAATTTTGTTCTCATACATCCCAGAAGTGCAGTTGGGCACAGTGCTGTGCAAGGAGTGCGCAGGCCAAGCTAAGTCTCAGAGTTGCGATTCTGAGCAGCGTACCAGAAGACTGCTGCTGCAGAAGTGCACAGAGTCGAGAGAACTTCAACACTCAGTCGAGGTTGAAGAGTTTCCGCAAGGAGTTCGTGCAAGAGGGTTTCAGAGAAGACCCAAGCCATGAAGGAAGCTCAAGAGGAGTAGGCCTTTGAATTCACGGAAGGGTAAGTGCAGGGAAGCTGTCGTGGAAAGTCTAAGAGAAGCATCGCAGGTTGGTGAGCGGGCGAACGAGTCTCGTGGGGAGACACTTATTCATTTTGTGGATTTACAAAGGGAGGAACAGACGGACGAAATCCTTTGAGGAGGTTTTGCGAAGTTCTGTGGGCCATTGGATCTCACAGAGGTGCGAGGAGGTTACGACCACATCAGAGTCTGAGCTCGAAAGGCTGGTAGATCGTTGGATCAACAGTTGAACTCCCGTCAACCGTTAGATCTGGCAGGATTTACACCGGGGTTAAGCCCTAGCGAGCAGAGGAGAATCCCTAAAAATTTATCGGAATATTGAAGTTATCGAGAATTCTGGAAGTGAAGAAGTCTTGCCGCTTGGAATCGCGATCCACGATATCCCGACAAGATCAGAACCATTGTTGTTGAGGACACGTGCCAGGAGATCCCGAGAAGTCGGGGTTCAGAGAATTGGGGTTCCTAAGAATAGGAAACACTTGCCGCTCGGAATCGCGAAACGCGATATCCCGACAGGAGAGTCGTGTGGGCCACAACCGGAGATAGAGGAAGACAGGTGGTGAAATATTGGAAATCGGGAAAAGACAAGTCCCGAGTCCATCGACATCAGGATTCGCGATCCCGCGAAGTCCGATATCCCGATAGAAGTGGCGGGGAGTTGAAGTGACAGCTCACGCGTGTGTCGGAGTTTCGACATATCGCGAGTAGGGAGTCGGTAAAGTAATGGTTTGACATCGCGAGTGGCGAGATCGTGATAGAGAAAAAGTCCCGACAAGGAGAGAGAGAAAGTCAGCATTGACTGGCCATCGAGTCTCGGGGATTTGAGATCCCAGTGATCAATAGTGAACTTGTGAAGCCACGCGTTCCGATCTTCCGATAAGTGAAGAAAGGAGGATCGTGACCAGAAGAGAATCTATGGGGTGCAGATTTCCCGATAGGGAAATAGAAGAACCTTGGAGTTCTTCGGGCCGAGAAGAAGAAGATCCTGTGAGAGTGGACGTGATCCGAGGAGTGCGGCTGCGCCAGGTGTGGTATCAGAGCACAGGAAGTTCTTTTCTTTCTGTAGCAGAGAGGAAGAAATTCACCATGTCGCCCAGAAGAGAGAGACAATCACCTGATCCATAGGATAGAGAGGTGCGGAGAAGAGGCAGGCCGGTAGGAAATCCAAAAATGGAGAGACAGATGCGTGATCTCCGAGCAAGACTCAAGGAGATGGAGATAGCGCAAAGATGCACAGCTAGTGCAGGGGATCTGAGTGATTCCGAGGATGAAGTTGAAGCTAAATGTGAAGGGGAAGTTGCAGCCGAGGATGCAGGGAATGAACGTCTAATAAAATCTATCTCCAGAATGGGTGCGAAGGCAAAGATGGATATTGCAGTCTATGAGGGAAATCTGGATGCAGAAGAGCTTCTAGATTGGATTAGAGCTCTTGACACCTACTTCGATTATGAAGATATCGAAGAGGATAAGAAAGTCAGGCATGCTGTCACATGTTTGAAAGGACATACAGCATTATGGTGGGACGAGCTACAAGCTGACAGATGCTGCAAAGGCAAGCAGAATATTAAGAGTTGGGATCGAATGATCGCGAAGATGAAGGCGAAGTTCATCCAAAGAGACTATCAAATTACTCTGTTCAGGAGGATGCAGAACCTGAGACAGAAGATGATGACAATGAAAGAATACACTGAGGAATTCTATCGACTGAACATCAGAGCAGGTCATCGGGAGAGAGATGATGAGAAGGTTTCTAGATATCTGAATGGTCTGAGATACGACATTCAGGATGAATTAAGCATGGTTACCATAAGGACGGTAGAGGACGCTTATCATATGGCTCTGAAAGAGGAGGAGAAGCTGAGCCGTAAGAAAGGTCAGCGGGGCCAAGGCATAAGTCAGCCCAGAGGCAAAGCAGTTGCCCAGGACAAATACCAGAAGCCGAAGGAGGAATGGAAGAAACCTCAGGGTAAAGTTGAAAGAGGTGGGACCTCACAACGAGGGCCATATGTTGATCAGAGGGGGCAGCATACAGAGCAGAGTGGAGGATATGCTGACAACAACACTTTTCCTCATACCAGAGGTAGAGGAAGAGGAAGAGGTGGAGTAATCACATGCTTCACATGTGGAAAGAATGGGCACAAGTCATACGAGTGTCCATAGAAAAAGAAGGACATTGGAGAAGCTCACATCGCCGAAGCACAGAAGCGGGATGTTGAGGCCGAAGACACAGAAGGCGGAAGGTTGTTGATGATGCGTAAAGTTCTCTTAACACCCAGAAAGGAGGTGGAGGACTCATCTCAAAGGACCAGACTGTTCAGAACAACTTGTAAGACCAAGGATAGGGTATGCAAGGTTATTGTGGACAGTGGTAGCACGGATAATCTCGTTTCAACTGAGATGGTAGAGAAGCTGGAGCTGGAGACGAATGATCATCCAAGCCCATACAGAGTTTCATGGCTACAAAAGGGACACCAGGTAACTGTTACTAAACAATGCTTGGTTGAATTTAAAATAGGAGGGTATAATGATAAAGTACTATGTGATGTCATTCCTATGGATGTATGTCATCTATTGCTGGGTAGACCATGGAAATATGACAGAAACGTGATTCATGATGGGAGAATGAACACATATACCCTGGAGAAGAATGGGAGAACCCATATGTTGCTTCCGATAAAGGATAAGGAGGTGAAGCCGGAAGTATGTAGCACAATACTTCTCATGAGTGGGAAGGAGCTTCTTACAGAGGTGGAGAAGAAAGAAGATCCACAATTCTTTGTGGTCAGGAAGCCGAGAATTGTTCTGACTAGCACAAGAATGGATGATTTACCAGATGAAGTTCAGGAACTGCTGGAAGAGTTCGTTGACATCATAGTGGACGAATTACCTTGTTCGTTGCCACCGATGAGGAGTGTGATTCATCATATAGATCTCATACTAGGAGCCAGTTTTCCAAATAAATCCGCGTATAGGTTGACGCCACAAGAAAATGAAGAGGTTAAGAAGCAGGTCCAGGAGTTGATGGACAAAGGATTAGTCAGAGAAATCTTGAGTCCATGTTCTGTTCCAACAGTACTCAGTCCGAAGAAGGATGGAGGCTGGAGAATGTATACCGATTCGAGAGCGATAAATAAGATAACCATCAGGTACAGATTTCCATTGCCGAGAATGGATGATCTGATGGACTGCCTGAGTGGGGAAAATTATTTTTCAAAGATAGATTTGAAAAGCGGATACCACTAGATTCGCATGAGGGAAGGCGATGAATGGAAAACAACCTTCAAGACCAACGAAGGTTTGTATGAATGGTTAGTCATGCCGTTTGGTTTGACGAATGCACCGAGTACCTTTATGAGGCTGATGAATGAAGTCATGAGGGAATTCATCGGGAAATTTGTCATTGTTTATTTGGATGACGTACTGATTTACAGTAAATAAGAGGCTGAGCATCTGAAGCATTTGGCCATTGTGATGTGGAAGCTACAACAAGAGAAGCTGTTGATAAACATGAAGAAGTCCTCATTTATGAAGACAGAGCTCATTTACTTGGGTTTTGTTATTTCAGCCAATGAGTTGAGGATGGATCCAGATAAGGTAGAAGTGATCAAGAATTGGCCATCATCAAGGAATGTATTCGAGGTGAGGAGTTTTCATGGTTTGGCTAGTTTCTACCGGAAATTCATTAGGAATTTCAGTGGAATTAGCGCAGCGATGATGGACACAGTGAAGAAGTGGCATAAGTCTTTTCATTGGACAACAGAGGCTGAGAAGAGCTTCAATTTGTTGAAGCAGAAGATCACGGAACAACCAGTGTTGGTGTTGCCGGATTTCTAGAAGACATTTAAGGTGAAATGTGATGCAAGTGGATTTGCCATAGGAGCGGTCTTGAGTCAGGAAGACAGACCAGTTTCATATTTCAGCAAGAAGATGAATGAGGCGAAACTGAAATAATCCATGTACGATAAGGAATTCTACATTATCATACAGGCATTGAAGAAGTGGAGGCATTACTTGATCCTGAAGGAATTTGTTATGTATAGTGATAACCACGCATTACAGTTTGTGACTCAACAGGAAAAGTTGAATCAGAAACATGCTAAATGGGTAGAGTATATGCAGAATTTCACATTTGTGATTAAGCATATTTCGGGTACTGCTAACAAAGTGGTTGATGCTTTGAGCAGGAAGTGTTTGTTGTTGCAGGAATTTCGAGTCAAAACATTGGGTTTTGAAAATCTCAGGGACATGTATGCAGAAGATGCAGATTTTAGAGAAGCGTATGAAGCAACTGAGAATCCAGTTCTGAGAGATCGGAGCCCTTGGATAGATTATATGATTCAGGAGAGATTGATATTCAGAGGCAATCAACTGTGTATTCCGAATTTCTCCATGAGGGAGAACTTGTTAAAGGAGAAGCACAATGGAGGATTGGCAGGGCATTTTGGCCATGACAAAACATTCACGAAGCTGAGCGAATCATATTTTTGGTCGGGAATGCGAGCAGATGTCAAAAGGTTTGTTGATAGATGTTGAATTTTCCAGCATTCAAAGGGGAGGAAACATAATGCGGGGTTTTATCAGCCATTGCCCATACCAGAGAGGCCATGGGAGGCGATAAGCATGGATTTTGTATTGGGGTTGTCGAAGACGCAAAGAGGTGTTGATTCCATCTTTGTGGTTGTGGACAGGTTTTCTAATATGGCACATTTTATTCCATGCCAGAAGACCAGCGATGCGACACACATCGCAAATTTGTTCTTCAAGGAGGCCATTCGACTTCATGGATTGCCGAAAAGCATAGTTTCAGACAGAGACACAAAATTCATAGGGAATTTTTGGAGGACCTTATGGAAGAAGCTAGGAACTAACTTGGCATTTAGTTCTTCTTATCATCCTCAAACAGATGGGAAAATAGAAGTGGTCAACAGAAGTCTGGGAGACTTGCTGAGGAGCCTGGTGACAGAGCACCATAGTAGTTGGGATAGCATATTGCCACAGACAGAGTTTACATACAATGATTCAGTGAATCAGAGCACAGGCCAAAGTCCATTTCAGGTTGTATATGGAATGCAGCCGAGAGGAGTTTCTAAACTGAGGGATTCAGAACAGACTGTGACTAGCAGTGCTAGTGTAGAAGAATTTTCTCAAGCAATGAAGGAACTTCACAACCAGGTGAAGCAGCGACTGATAGATTCAAATAAGGAGTACAAGTGCAGAGCCGATCAGCGGAAGAGACAACTTCAGTTTGAAGTTGGTGATCTAGTCCTAGCACATTTAAGGAAAGAAAGGTTCCCGAGGGGAACATATAATAAGTTGAAAATGAAAACAATCGGGCCATGCAAGGTCTTGAGAAAATTTGGAGAAAATGCTTATGAGATTGAGCTGCCGGATGGAATCGGAATATCTCTGATATTCAATATCGCATATTTATACTCGTACAGGGATAGAGAAGCAGAGACTGGAACTGAACAGCCAGTGATCCAGTGGGTGAAACAATTGCTAGTTGCAAAGAAGCCATAGATGGAGTGCATACTGGATAAGAGAGTGGGTAAGAAGACCTGAAGGAAAGAATACTTCGAGTATCTGGTCAAGTGGAAGGGCCACCCAGTAGAAGATGCCAGCTGGGAGAGCGAAGAAGAGATACAGAAGCATGGACAGACCGTGCAAGATCTCATGGACAGGAGCCCATGAAAGTTTTCAAGCCGAGGAGTATGATGCAGGAGCATCACCAACAGATCAAGCGAGCCAGCGCGGAAGCATAAGACAACTGGATAAGCCAACACCAAATTTGAAAATGCTTTGGGATTGTTGC
>SNQJ01S0017384.1:23695-69562 GCA_010110895.2 Picea sitchensis | reverse complement strand
ACTCTGATTCAAATTCATGGTTTGTGTTGATTCTCTGTGTGTTGATGTTGATATGCTCATGGATGTTTATTTCTTGTTATACACTTTCTCTTATATGCCGTGTATGTGATTTCATGATTGAATAGAATTCTAAAGGGGACAAGGAATTAGTTTCAATTGTTTCTCTATCTTGAGCTAGAAATTCCTACAAGGAGTGCAGTTGAATCGTCCGCAAGGAGTGCATTGACAGAAGGGTTCAATTAGAGATAACTTTTGTTCTCATCCATCCCAGAAGTGCAGTTGGGCACAGTGCTGTGCAAGGAGTGCGCAGGCCAAGCTAAGTCTCATAGTTGCGATTCTGAGCAGCGTATCAGAAGACTGCTACTACAGAAGTGCACAGAGTCGAGAGAACTTCAACACTCAGTTGAGGTTGAAGAGTTTCCGCAAGGAGTGCGTGGAAGAGGGTTTCAGAGAAGACCCAAGCCGTGAAGGAAGCTCAGGAGGAGTAGGCCTTTGAATTCATGGAAGGGTAAGTGCAGGGAAGCTGCCGTGGAAAGTCTGAGAGAAGCGTCGCAGGTTGGCGAGCGGGCGAACGAGTCTCATGGGAAGACACTTCTTCATTTTGTGGATTTACAAAGGGAGGAACGGACGGACGAAATACTTTGAGGAGGTTTCGCGAAGTTTCGTGGGCCATTGGATCTCACAGAGGTACGAGGAGGTTACAACCACATCAGAGTCCGATCTCGAAAGGCTGGTAAATCGTAGGATCAACAACTGAACTCTCGTCAATTGTTAGATCTGGCAGGAGTTACACCGGGGTTAAGCCCTAGTGAGCAGAGGAGAATCCCTAAAAAGTTATCAGAATATTGAAGTTATCGAGAATTCCGGAAGTGAAGAAGTCTTGCTGCTTGGAATCGCGATCCGTGATATCCCGACAAGATCAGAACCATTGTTTTTTAGGACACGTGCCAGGAGATGCCGAGAAGTCGGGGTTTGGAGAATCGGGGTTCCTAAGAACAGGAAACACTTGCCGCTCGGAATCGCGAAATGCGATATCCCGACGGGAGAGTCGTGTGGGCCACAACCGGAGATAGTGTAAGACAGGTGGTGAAATATCGGAAATCGGGAAAAGACAAGTCCCGATTCCATCGACATCAGGATTCACGATCCCGCGAAGTCCGATATCCCGATAGAAGTGGTGGGGATTTGAAGTGACAGCTCACGCGTGTGTCGGAGTTTCGGCATATCGCGAGTCGGGAGTCGGTAAAGTAATGGTTTGACATCGTGAGTGGTGAGATTGCAATAGAGCAAAAGTCCCGACAAGGAGAGAGAGAAAGTCAGCGTTGACTAGCCATCGGGTCTCAGGGATTCGAGAGCCGAGTGATCGATAGTGAACTTGCGAAGCCGCAAGTTCCGATCTTTCGATAAGTGAAGAAAGGAGGATCGCGACCAGAAGAGAATCTGTGGGGTGTAGATTTCCCGATAGGGAAATAGAAGAACCTTGGAGTTCTTCGGGCCGAGAAGAAGAAGATCCTGTGAGAGCGGACGTGCTCCGAGGAGTGCGTCTGCGTCACTTTCAGAGCCATCTGATAAGCATCTTCCACCGTTCGGATGGTTACCATGCTAATCTCATCTTGAATATCATATCTCAGGCCATTCATGTATCTAGCAAATTTTTCATCATCGCTCTCCCGATGACCTGCCCTGATTTTCAGTTTGTAGAATTCCTCAGTGTATTCTTTCACTATCATAAGCTTATGTCTCAGGTTCTGCATCCCCCTGAACAGAGTAATTTGATAGTCTCTGGGGATGAATTTCGCCTTCATCTTCGCGATCATCCTGTCCCAGCTTTTGATCTTCTTCTTGCCCTTGCAGCGTCTGTCAGCTTGTAGTTCGTCCCACCACAATCTTGCATGTCCCTTCAATCTCATGACAGCATGCTTGACCTTCTTGTCCTCTTCGACATCTTCATAGTCAAAGTATGTTTCTAGAGCTCTAATCTAGTCTAGAAGCTCCTCTGCATCCAGGTTTCCCTCGTAAACTGGAATGTCCATTTTTTTCTCTTGCACCCATCCTTGCAATAGCTCTGATCAAACGCTTGTTTGATGCATCTTCAACTGCAACTTCTTCTTCATGTTCAAACTCAATTTCACTTTCAGAATCACTAAGATCCCCCACGCTGACTCTGCGTATTTGTGTTGTCTCCATGTCTTCAAGTCTAGCTCGTATATCACGCATCTCTCTCTCCATAGTTGGATCTGTCATCTGCCTGCCTCTTCTTCTCGACATTTCCCTATCCTCGGGATCGGGTGATTGTCTATCTCTTATTCTTGTCGGCATGGTGAATTCTCTTCCCTTCTCTGCTACAGAAAGCAAAGAACCTTTCTGTGCTCTGATACCAAACTGACGTCGATGCCCTCCTTCCCAACCCACAGGTCGGAAGGTCCACATCAACACACAGGATCTTTCCTTCTTCCATGGCCTGAAGAACTGTAGCGCTCTTCTATTTCCCTATCGGGAAATATTCACCCACAACAATCCTTGTGGGATCCCCCTCTTTACTATCGGGAGATCGGACTTCGCGACTTCGCTAGGTCAGTGGTCAAGCGTTCGACTCTTAAATCTCTGAAACCCGACAACATGTCAACGTTGACCTTTTCCTTCTCCTATCGGGATTTCCCCTATCGTGATTTCGGCACTCGCGATGTCGAACAACTTGTCTTACCGACTCCCGAATCCCAATACGTCGAAACTCTGATGCGCTCACNGGATTTCACGGTATCGTGAATTCTGATGCAAATGTTTCGGGAATTCTCACCACGAGACCCCGAAATGGTGTGCCACTTGTCCACCTCTCTGGTCCTTGTGGCCCCACGCTATTCTCTTAGCCGTCGGGATATCGCGTTTCCCGATTTCGCAATTCCTGTTTCTATGTTCATGGGAATTCCACGCATGACACCCCGATATGGAATTTCACTTGTAAATCCGACGGTCCTTGTGACTCGAATCTATGATCCTGGATGGCTTGAATCAACGCTCTGTCTGTCCTGAGCTTAAACTTTTAGGAATACTTGTCTTATCTCCCCTGTTCCTCCGCGAGATCTAACGGATTACGGTAATTCGCGAATTCTCTTCAGAGAACTCCGACCGTCCGTTATTTCCTCTGTGATTTCTATGAATGACTAAGTGTTCCTCCGCGGAACTCGTCCACCTGTGGCGCAAACTTACGACGCTTCTTACAAACTTCCAATCACAGCTTCCCTGCACTGTCCTTCAACAATATTGAAGGCCTTATCCTTCCTGAGCTTCCTTATGACTCCGAGTCTTAGAAAAGACTCTTGCACGCACTTCTTGCCTCAACTTTCAGACACTTCCAAGTGTTGAATTTCCTTTGACCCTGTGCACACCTGCAGCAGTAGTCTCTCGATGCTTTTCTCAGGTTCGCAACCCTAAGACTCCACTCGGCCTGCGCACTCCTTGCACGACTCTTGTGCCTGTCCGCACTTCTGAATGAACAAGAACAAAAGCTAAACTATCTGAGCCCTCTGTCGACACACTCCTTGCGGACACTTCAACTGCACTCCTTGCAGGAACTCTTTCTTAGATAGAGAAACAATTGAAACTCATCCCTTCTTCCTTTCAGACTTCAAACTCAAAACATGAAATCATATACACGGATATAAATAAAATGTATAACAGGAAGCAAACATTCATGAGCATATCATTCAACATCAATACACAGAGAACAAACACGAAACCATGAATTTGAATCAAACTCTTTGTATTAATCCAAATATCTGTACATGGGTGTTCTTACACAGCTCTTTGCATGCTCTTGCTCCAATAATGTTACAATACACAATGAGGGTGTCTATATCCCATTTCCCTCTTGTGCTCTAAAACTGTAAATGTATTCTATCTACTAAGGATGAGAGCAAATCTGCTCAAGGTCTGTTACATTATACAAGTGCGCTTCATTAAATTGCCACATTTATGTTTGCGCATCAAATCCAAGAGAAATTCAAAAATTTGTGCTGTCTTGTCCAGCTGTCCTTTCGCTTCCGCGCTGGCTCGCTTGATGTTGGTGATGCTCCTGCATCAATTTTCCTCATGAAGGCTAAGTTGCTAACTTGAGAGAGGTAAAAATCCCTCGGAAGTTAGTGATTGAGGCTTAGGGTATGAGGTGGGTGAAACTGTCTATTCCTAGTAAAGGAAAGGCAAATTGCCTTTGTTATTTTCAGAATTAAAGTTGAACAAAATTCTCCTAAGCCTCAACCACTTGGTTGGAAGGCCAGTAAGCTTCCATACATACCCAACGATAGGGTACCTTAGCTTGATAAACTCGGTGAATTAGCTTAAAAATGTTCCAATCACTCACCTCAAGTGCCAATTTGTCTTCCTAAGTGAGAAATTGAGCTTTCTTGCTTTGGAAGTCAACAAGTTAGATAAGGAAAGCAAGTCACTCACCTAAAATGGCAGGCAACCTCCCAAGGCCAATGAATAGCCTCTAACTTCTCATGCAAGCAATTTGTCTGTTAGCTTCATTTGACTAGCTTGTATTGAGTTTTAACTCTTCCTTTTGCATATAAAATGAAGTGTTTCACTTCCTTAAGGCTCAATGTTTCCCCATTGCTGCCTTAATCTTCTTTCATTTTCTTGAATGCAACTGCTTCTTCATCCTCTTCTACTCTTTGTTCTTTGGGCCATTGAAGTTGTAGGTTTGAAACTGTTGGAGCTAAGTTGAGTTGAAGCAAATCTAATACTGTTCTTGGAGTGATGCACATTTCTTCTCAGATTCATAGACAATATTTCCATCTCAGAAATCAATGTACAGGTCCAGTGAAGGTGTGTTGGACTCCATCATTGCGTTTTGAGCTTGCATGGTTGCCAGATAAGTTTGCAGTCACGTTTGGGCTTATTTTCACCTTGTAGACTAAGTGTACCTCTTCCAAGAGCAGGTGCACTAATACTAGAGCTTTCCGTAGCTATCCAAAGCTTCCATCTCCCTCCAAACAAGTTTTGCAAGTGCCAAAGGGATTTCAAGTAATGCTCATATTTCTATCCAAGAATTTTCACTGTGTTTATTAATTTTGAGCTTTGTCTAAGTGAATGGAAATGACATCTTGCTTAAAAAATCGTCTCATATAAATTCATTTAGTTTTCTTACCTTGAAAACTTGTTTTTCATATTAGTTAGAACTCTATTCATTTGGTTTTCCTAGCTTGAATGTCATGCTTCCTGGTGCTTCTTTATTTCTTCTTTTGTTGTTTGCAAGAATCGGTTCGGTTCAAGAATGGCTAAGGTTTGGTTGGGGAAATGTTTTATGGAATGTCATATTGAATGAGCTTATTGCCAAAGTAAGGTTGTCAATGAAGAGCTTACATGATATTACTTGCCTTTATTTTCTTTGTTGCAGATTTTGTTTTTTTCTCACCATAGAAAGAAAGGGATTAAGAATCAATCACTAACAAATTTTATTGCAGCATAGCAATTGGAGCAATTTGAAATGTTCATAGATGAAGATTTTGGAATATAGTATTTAATTTTGTTCGAAATCTCATTAGAATTTATTGGATCTGCATATTTGAGTAGTTAATTATGTATAATTAGATATTCTCGGATATTTTTAGTAAACTAATTTATTTTTAGATTCATAAATACAATTTAAACAATAAAAAATTATGATTTTGTGCAAATTTATATCCCCAAATTATAGTAAAAAGAACTAATACATAGAACAGTTATACAAATCACATTAGAATTTAATGAGCCATGCAAATTATACATGCAAAAAACAATTTATGCATAGGATGTAATGATTGATTTTTTTATTATTATTATCAAGAACCAAGTTTAAAGAACTTGAAAGCCCTTTGTAGCCTTCTACACTCATAGTTCTTGCTTATCGACTGAAAGATTGCTTTAGGAATAAATCCCATTTGTTTTTTTTACAAGCTGAAGACTCAAGAGTATTTAAGTTTGTCTTACTAAAATCTTTTTAATGTTTGCATAAAGAGAATGGTTATAATCCCTTTTTAATGCTTTATTGTTTGTGTATTGGTTTGGGCAAAGGTATTGTTAAGTGCTTGAATGTCCGTGGGCATGTTTTCTGGGGTATTACTATGCTTTTCAAATTTCCCACACACTTGGATGAAATCTTGCTCTTCACAAACAATTACTTACACTATGTTTGATTTGAGTTTTGGCTTAAGCATTGAATTTTTATTGTAGATTTTTTTCAGGGAAACAATGTTATGTTTGTCTTAGGAAGTGTTTCTCAAAGAAACAATTAATTCCCTAGGTTATCTTGCTTTTTATTTCAGCATGAATTGTTTTTATCACATAATCATTTTGGATAGTTTAATTGTTTGTCGCATGTCTGATAAATGGCTTGCATTATCATTCAATAATTTAAATACTTCAAAATTTCAACACTTATTATTCAAGCATGTAATTTTAAATGGTGTTGTCTAAATGTTCTATTTTTTGTCTTTTTCGTTGAAATCCGATGATACAAATCTTGGTGAAATCACAATTTTTTGTTGTTTAAATTGAATTTTTAATGCATAAATGGATTCAGCGTCGTGGAAAACCCCTAGGGCACTCAAATTGTATAGACTCAGCCAACCAAAACTGCAATTCCAAAAATTTTAGGTCGAATTTTGAGCAAAATTGATTAGAAAATATGCCCGAAAAGAGCCAAAAAGTAGAACGTTTAGGCTACACAATTCTAAATTTGTAAGGTGAATGTGTTTTCAAGAATGATCTCACCATTTGAAGTACTCAAAAGATTGGATAGTGGAGAGAATATGAGAAGTAATTGCACTATCTTTTATTGTCATTTAATACTAATCGCTAATGTGTCGCATCCATGGTGAGGATGCAAGGAGAAGAGTTGGAGGAGAAAAAGGCATCATAATGAAGAATGAAATGATATTGTTTATAATATTGCATTGCATTGTTTACTCTTCATTGAATAGTTTTTAATGAGGTTGAGACATAACTCAAGTGGGACTTGTGTCCCTAAAATTAACCTGAAAAATTATTGAAGGCATATGTAAAGCATTCATTTATTGATGATCTCTGGAGGAAGTAACTCAATGAACCCTAGTTTCACCTCATTTTAGGCATTTGAGATTATATGGAAAGGTCACAAAGAAAATAAAAATGGATCAATTGTAGCTACATTTTTTTTAACAACTTGTACACTTTAACACATTTTCTCATATCTCATGCAAGTTTCTTTTATCCTGCAGAAGTTATGGAAAAGGGTAAGAATGAAACTTTGTCAAACCCATATGAATTTTTCATGGACATAACATTGCTACTAAACATCACCTCAAAGCCTACCTATGTGTGCCTCTAGCATATGTATAATGATGATGAACCTCCACAAACTGACACCAATGGTCAAATGAACCACAAAAGGGTGCACAAAGATTTTAATGTCAAGATCACATGCCTCCACAAGGTGGAAGCCATGGAGGAATATTTTACATGTGGATACATGCTAAAGACCTCGATCTAGAGTGTATATGTAACCAGTTGAACATTGAAATCATGGAGTGATGACATAATCATAAAATTCAATGCTGCTACTTGTCAAAGGATGTATAAATACCCTCCTCCAACAACATCAGTGAGCCATGAATGATTGAAGGAATTCAACAAAGGGAATGATGTGAATAAAAATGTGAATGGATTGTGCATTTCAACTAAACCTTTTTGAACCACCACATGCAAGATTTAGTTGATTATAAATTTGCAAGTGGAATTATAAGACCTAGCAATGCTCATGAACTACTTGTATGGGAGGCGAGACACCAAATGCATATGGTTAAGATAGAGTACAATTATGCATGAAGTGATTAAGCAAGGAATTATTTTTAATTTGGAAAACCTCATTTCCACTAACCTTTCTCAAGTTATTTGAGAGGCCAAAACACCCTCAAATGATGCATACTTGAATTTTACATGGTGTCCTATCGTATTGATTGTGTGTGTTCTTTCTCAGAATTCTTTGGTTTCAATCCCACCTAGCATCCTTCCTTTGCATATGTACATGCTTACTTCCAAGGCTTGTGGATAACCTATTATGCCCGGGAATACTCCACTATGTGTAACTTTGTTCCAACTCCCTTGTATGAAATAATCCATGGAAAATAGTGTCCATGCTTTTCTTCAATATCCATAGAAGTGTTGAACCAAATTGATGATTGGTACCTATTAGAGAGAAGCTACTACATAAGGATATATGATATGTCCACTACTTCGCACACATTTCCCAAGCATGTGAATTTGATTAATTATCTAGGAAATAGCCTCCCATACTATATTGCATGGGTAGAAATGACATTGAATAAGATCAAGATAGAGCTTTGGCCAAAGTTGAAGCCGAAAATTGAAGGTCATAAAATCATTGACCTGACCTGGCCACAAGGAAAATTTTACCTTTGAATTTAAAGCATATAGAATTTACTAAGAGCCTATCAAATTACATGACACTCATCAAGTGGTTGAAAAATTATTTACATCTCAATCCTTAGTCTAGAGACAATGTCGAAAGGATCTATATAGGAGATTTTAAGATTATGTGGAGGTGGAAGCGAGAAGAAGAAAACATGCTAAAGTGATAATATATAAACCCCTAATGGATCCAAGGCCATCAACTCGGCACTTTGTGTCATTCAACATCATTTTCATTGCAACTACTACGTAGCTAGAGAAAATATCTAAGGTTGAAGAAGAAATTCCAGTGGTCAATTTATCAGTAGAGGTGTCGAAAATTGATGACATGAGGGAAATTGAGCTAGTTGATACCCAAATCATAAAATATACTTAATCCCCAAATAGAGTTCAAAGGATAGGTAGAGCATAATGAAGGATAATGAAATTGAAAGGAATGACGTGGGTCTTATAGTGGAAGTGACAAGAAACTTAGTGGGTTTAACATAGTGGTTTTTGAAGGATTTGATGAATCCCAAGCTAGATGTGGAAGATGAATGGAAAATTGACACCTTTGATTTTGATTTCATGTATCGAGAATTGAATAGGGTGTTGGTGAAGAGGAAATGGAATGAGAAGAAGCAAACAAAGGTCCAAATAAATAACAAGTTCATCTCAAATGTGGATAATGCACATCTACTTTCCTTAGGGGAATAAAGGGTTGCCTTTGCACAATTATCTAAAGAAAAGATGAAGAAAATGCATACCAACCTCCTATCCATGAGAAAAGAGAACATTGATCTCAAAGAATAACTTGGAAATCGAAGAGATTGAATGAAGGAAATACATTGCTTATAAGAAAGGCCACCATGCTAGATAGTCTTTTTTTAAGTGGAAAAATATTTTTCAAATCCCATTAGCATTTTCTCCTTACAAGATACAGTGACACTTTTCGACCACCAAGTCAATAAGAAGCTAGTAGAGATCAAATAGAATAAGTCCCAATTAGTACAATGTCTTTAATGGTAGGATCAATATGCTCTAATTTTGATCCATATTCATGTAATAAGTTCAATAGAGAATGTCAAATTATGTGAAAACATGGACTTTGAAGATCATAGTGCACAAATTACATAAAAAAAAGTACTCAGTTTTTTGAATGAAATTTTAAGTGTTTTGAAAAACGTTTAGGTTGCAAGTGGTCTACTTGTGGATCCAATAAATTGTCCCATTGAAGGACCCTCCATCCTCAATAATCTCAAATAAAGGGTCATACAAAGCATAAAATCAAGGTCAAACCTCAATGCCAATGAGATCCTTGATGTTAATGAGGCATTCCTAGAAAGCTAAATAGTGCTCCCAACCAAGAAAGTTGAAAGGTTAAGACATGCATGTGATGAGATAGCCAACAAGGGAATCAATGTAGAGTTTAGGTTGGCTATATTGAAAAATTGGTTTCCATTGATGTCAGCCTTAGAAGAATCCCTAAAGCGAAGACCATAAGCCCCTAAAAGTGATGATGATGTGTCCACTTGAAGAAGTCTTGAAGAGCCTTGAAGGATCCTTGATATAAGTGTATATAACTCCAAAGTCATCCCCTTATGGCATACATTTTTAGAATGACCCTCACGGGATGAGATAACATGTGGTTGTTTCCACATGCCCACTTTGAGTTGTACACAAATGGAGCCTTGAATAAGCCCCTAAAACCAAGAGAAGAAGCACCTAAAGCCCAGTGAAGAAGCCCCTAAAGCCAATATAAGAAGCCCCAAAAGCCAATTAAAGAATCCCCTAAATCTAAGAGAAGAATCCCCTAAAGTAAAGTAAAGAAGCCCCTAAGGTCGTACATCCTTAAGGATGAGGTGTGACCCAAAATTTTTGACCCTTGGCCACACCCCCTCATGTGGAGAAGACTCATATAAATAATAGGAGCCTAATTTGGCATTTGGATCACACCAATTTGACCTATCCAAGGAAGAGGAGTGAATTTTATCCCAGAGGAGAGAATTTCCAATGGAAGATGAAGTGATGAAGGGATAAATTCCAAGGGAAAATGAAGTCTTGTGATGATTTGTTCTAGGGTTTTCTTTGAAGGTCATATTGGAATTTTCAATATATTTTTTTCTTTAGAGCGATTCAAATAGTGGAACTTGGAGGTGTTTCAGAAGAGATAGTGAAGAATCTTGGGTACAAATTTCAAGTCATGACTCATTACAGGTTTGGATTTATACTCAATGGAAGTTGAGGATTTTAAAACTAGGGTTTTCTTTCTCAAAACAAGTCATCTTTCCATTTTCGTTATAACATTTTTTTGGAGAATATTCAAGGAGATAAATTGGATGAATTTCAAAGAAGATATCTAAGAATATTGGGTACAAGTTTCATATCCTGATTCATTACAGGTACGGAGTTATACTTGATGTAAGTTAGGGTTTGTGAATAATCCATAAACTAGTCCCAAATAGGTGTTAGAGACAAAATGGTTATATCTGAAGTTTCATAGGTCTAAATTGAATTCCACTTGTTGAATTAGAAGGAAAAAATATCCTGATATCCGAGGTCCAATTTTAAAAATCAGAAATGGAAAATTGAGCTCGTGGTGAATATTACAAGTTTATAGATTCGAGATACAATTTTGAGCAGTTTTGTATGTAGATTTAAGAAGTTATTTTGGGATTCTATTTGAATATTTATTTGATCCTATATCATCATTTAAAATATTCCAAGGGGATTGGTGTCTCCTTCCAGTATGTGTTGGAAAACTCAGGGAGTGGGTGCTTCCTTTAATTTGGTCCTTATAAAATCTTGAAACTACTTAAGAAACATTTATGCGGCCCCACCAAGCACCAACTCAGAAGGAGCTAGAGTTAAGATGGAGTTAGTCCTCACAATCTAGTAGGGAGGAGCAGCCTCCCTAATACCATTCACAAGATACTTCATAAGAAATCATCACACATATAGGGAGAATATGGCTTCGAAGATTATGCAGACTCAGAGGGAGTCAAGCTTCAAAGGGAGAATGGAGACTCAAAGACTTTCTTATTCAGATGGAAGAGAGAGACATCTTCTAGGACTGACAAACATATGCCATGGGTTGAGAAGGATAGATAAAAGCTTTAGAGGCTTCGAGGAGATATGATATATTATGGGAAGATCCCCTTGCTTCAATAGACATTGCTACAGTGACCGAGGAGGAAGCTAGTCAGAAGCACTGGGATATATATATATATTCCTTGGTTTGAGACCAAAAGGGAATTCAATGGTGACTTCCAAGTTGATCTTCAAAGATCAAGCATGTTGCAGATAAATAGCTTAGAGATGTACTAAGCCTGATTTGTGTCCAGAGGATTCTCCTAACAAAAGGGAGAAGTCTATGGCGAGACACTTTCTCCAGTATATTTGTACCGACGAACAAGTAGCAGACATGTTGACTAAGCCTCGGTCGAAATTTAAGTTTGAGTAATTCAAAGACACGCTTGGTGTGGTCCAGAAGGACTTTCCCTCATGAGAGGGAGTGATGTGTTCCCCAATAGAGGGAAGTGATGAGATCCTCGATAATGGGAGCTACTCCAACGTAGGTTCGTATGCTATCCCAATGCAAGTTGGTACTCCAACGCGGGTTGGTATGCTACCCCATCATAGGTTGGTACTCCAATGCAAGTTGGTATGCTACCCAACACAGGTTGGTACTCCAACACAGGATGGTATGCTACCCCAACGTAGGTTGGTACTCCAATGCAGGTTAGTATGCTACCCCAATGCAGGTTGGTACTCCAACACAAGATGGTGTGATACCCCAATGTAGGCTAGTATGCTACCCCAGGGCAGGTTGGTACTCCAACGTAGGTTGGTATGCTACCCCATCACAGGTTGGTACTCTAATGCAGGTTGGTATGCTACCCCAACGTAGGTTTTTACTCCAACGCATGCTACAATGCTACCCCAGTGCATGTTAGTACTCCAACTCAGGCTAGTATACTACCGCAACGCAGGTTGGTACTCCAACGCAGGCTGGTATGCTACCCCAATGCAAGTTGGTACTCCAACGCATGATGGTACACTACTCCATTGAAAGTGCATAAATTCTTATGATGTATGCATTCATGAAATTCAACAAGACAATGGTCGAGGTGTGTAGAAGCACATAAGCAGTGATGATGATCGTTCCAAGAGGAATACCTTCCTTGTTAAGAGGGAGTGTTAAATTTTTGAGTCATATTTTGTGTGAGCTCACGAGTTACTAGTTCTGTATGAACTAGATGTCGACATGTAGTGTTGAAAATTATTCCCAATTAGAGTGTCAATCAGTAGCATCAGAGGTTACTAGCTGGAGGGCCAACTAGTAGTGTTGGAGGTGTTTTCCAGCTAGATGGCTAATGTGCAGCTATGATGGTGATACTTGTTACATGATTTTTTTGGTCATATGATAGCTTGTGTGGCTATGGTGATGCTACCTATAGAATAGTATGCAAGACCATGTGAGTCTTTCCCATGCCATGTGAGATGGATGGATGTGTTTGAGACCACTACCTAAAGAACATATTAGTTAATACCTCCCTAGATAAGAGGGATTGTTGATGTTTTGGTAGTTGTGGGAGGTATTAACCTCCACATGTAACCTATGACTTAGAATAGAATATTCCGGAAGCAAGTGAACCATTAAAAATATTTGTGAAAACCTAAAATACAAGACGACCTAGCATAATAAATAATATTAGAATATTATCTTCCAAAAAGACAAGTCAACTCCATAGGAAATAAATAAACATAAAATATAATTACCAGAAAGTCAAGTTGGCCTAGCAAGAAAAGGCATTGGACATATTAATATAAATAGAGGACATTTTAGCTCATTTGTACACCCAGTCAGAGCGCAAGTCTTATGGAGAGTTGCAATTGTAGTTGCAACTGTAGCTGCAAGGAGGAATAAGGGCATATGGTCATCTCTTGGTCTTGGTCTCTCTCTAGATCTATCAAGCGATATTGTTGGTGATTCTCTTGGTGATACTATTGGTGATATTATTTCTAAGTATGGTGCAAGTCTGAGAGAGTAGTGTAGTTGCAACTACTATAATTGTGTATAGTACTTGTTCTTTGTATATGGACACACTCTCTCTCTTGTGTGCTTCCCTTGGAGAAGGAGCGCTCTACTTGTCTTGAGTTGTTGTTGCAGTTAGCGGCTAGGGTTTATCTGTTGGTTCTAGAGTAGACTTACTGGAATTAATCTAAGTAAAGGTTATTATGCTTGGGGGTGGAATATGTGAATGCCTATGTTTTGGTGACAATGATGTGACATTGTCTATGGTTAAACACGCATACCAAAATTTCAACATTTTTCACAAGACTAAATAAAGTTGAGGAGAGTAAAATATATGTTGTTGATGATTTTTCTCTAGATGTTCCTAGTCAGGGTGATGTTGCTTGTCGAGATGGGAATATTTTCGACGTCTATCATGTGCCAATATCAGTTCCAAACTATTCTTTGTTGCTCAGTTAACAAAGACAGGTAAGATTGTGGAAATTTGGCCAGATCGGTTCTATGTTTGTGATTTGAAGAAAGGTAAGTATATTTTCGTTGGTGGGCTTCTCGACCCATTGGATAATTTGTACAATTTCCATGACTCGATTCGACCTGAACCTGAACTGTCTGCAGTTTTTTCTCACACCGTCGAGTGAAGTCGAATTTGGCATGAGCAACTCAAACGTCTAAATTTCCAAAGTCTACATTCATTGGCAACTTAGAACATGATTGTTGGTTTGTTGAAGGTGTTTCCCCCTGAAGGAGTATGTAAAGGTTGTGTACTTGGGAAGCATCATTAGGTACCCTTCGACACTGGTAAAGCGTGGTGAGAATAGAACCTACTAGAATTGGTTCGCAGTGATGTTTGCTACATCAATATAGCTTCACTGGAAGGTGTAAGGTACATTTTAACTTTCATTGATGATTTCCCTCGCTTCACATGGGTCTTTTTCCTAAATAATAAGAACCTTGTCTTTGATAAGTTTAAGGAGTTTTGAGCCTTTGTTGAGAAGAAATGTGTCCAACCCATTAAATTTTTGAGATTAGATAATGGTGGTGAGTATGTTAATCGATCTTTTGAAGAATACCTAGCTCGATCTAGTATTGATTGGTAACATTATGTTCCTCACACTCCTCAGTAGAAAGATGTTGTAAAATGAAATAATCGAACATTCGTTGAAATGGCTAGATGTATTTTGCAAGCTAAATGTTTTCCTCCTCGCTTCTCGACTGAAGTGATATACTATGAAAATTGTCTGCTCAATCGCATCTCGACTCGATTTGTTCCTTCCATGACTCTAGTTGAATGATGGTGTGGGAACAAGCCTTCGGCCAAACACTTATGCATGTTTGGATGTGTTTCCTGGGCTCATATTCCCGATGATTGAAAAAATAAGTTGGATGTAAAGAGTCAGGCTTGCATCATGATGGGATACTATGAAGAGTCAAAATCCTATCGAATTTTTTATTCTGTCAAATGACAAATCAATATCATACAAAATGTATAGTTTGATGAGAATCCTTCTAGCATCAAGTTGTTGAATTCCTCTTTTGGATTGCTACAAGATGATCCCTTTCATGTTTTCTTTGGCACTATCACTCTTGTTCCATACTTCGATCCTTCGACTAGATAGTCAAACTTTCTCCCTAGATAGACCATACCATCGACCTTCGAGTCGACTAGCCCATTGTCTTCTATTTCTAGTGGTTTTTTGACTGAAGACCCTTCGACTTTTGATTGACCTGCTGAAGTGAACCCAATTTCACCTATTTCTTGTCTACCTAGATGGGACACCAGGACAATTGAATCTTTCAGATCTATTGTTGGAGATGCCTCCTATGGATGACAAACTCGAAGTCAAAAGAAACATGCCAGCGTTTCCTTGATGATTCATGTACTAGAAACCTCTAATATTGTCACCTATTCAGATGTTGAAGAATGACCTAAATGGGAGAAAGCCATGAAGACAGAAAATGACTCTTTGTCGAAGAATCACACTTGGGACTTGATTCTTTGACTATAAGGAAAGAACATTGTGAAGTGCTAATGGGTCTATATGAATAAATTTACCTTTGAAGGTGTTTTAGAGTAACATAAAGCATTCCTAGTTGTGAAGATATTTTCTCAACAAGAAGGCATCGACTACACTGAAACCTTTTCCTCTATCACAAAGATGAACTCTGTTTGACTGATTCTTTCCCTTGCTACTCGCTTTGGATGGAAAATCCATCAGATGAATGTGAAGAGTGTTTTACTTCATGGGGACCTATCTGAAATTTTCTTCATGGAACATCCACCCAGTTTTGTGATAGATTCAAATTTGGTTTTTCGACTCAAGAAGTCAATTTATGGTTTGAAGCAGGCTCCCCGAGCTTGGTATGCTAAGATCAACGGTTTCTTTCTTTGACTTGGTTTCAAATGTTGTGAATTTGATCATAGCTTGTATGTTCTCCACACCAATGGAGACCCCTTGATTGTTGTTTTATATGTAGATGACTTACTAATTACTGAAAATCATAATGATCTCATCCTTAGACTGAAGAAACAACTTGTTGACTCCTTAGACATGACATATATTGGTACTCTGCATTTTTTTTTGGTTCTTCAAGTATTACCACTTTGTGATGTCTTTTTCATTTCTTAGTCTAAATATATGATTGATCTATTGAGACATTTTAATATGGTTGATTGAAAGCCTTGTTCTACTCCTTTTCAATCTGGATTAAAGCTTACCAAAGCCTCTCAAACACTCGTAGTCGATGCTACACTTATTGACAATTGGTCGAAATTCTTATTTATCTTACTCATAGTCAACCTAACATTTCCTTTGATGTTAGTGTGGTTTCTTAGTTTATGGAGGACCCTAAAGAAAGTCGCTAGAAAGAAATCAAATGATGTTTTTGCTATCTAAAGGGTACCACTTATTTTGGTATCAAGTATTGTCAAAATTCATATTCACTAGTTGGGTTCACTAGATTTGAATGGGCTAGTGATGGTGATGATCGAAAGTCCACTTCTGCATATGTTTTTTTCTATAGCACAAGCCTTTAGTGTGGTCATGCAAGAAAGAAAAGGTAGTCCCTTTGTTGACTATAGAAGTAGAATATCATAGCATTTTTCAAATAGGTACTGAAGCAATATGGATTCACCAACTATTGGGAGAACTTTTCCTTCTTGTTTAGACCGTGACTAAAATATTATGTGATAACCAAAGTGTTATACAGGTTGTTGACAATCCTATTTCCCACATTAAGATGAAGTATGTTGAGCTCCATTCTCGCTACTTGAAACAATTAGTTCATGAGAACATTTTCTCTCTTGAATATTGCAAGACAAAAGATCAAGTTGTTGATATCTTCACCAAACCTTTAATTGAATCCAGATTTATCAAGCTCCACACAGTGCTTGGGCTTAAGAAAGCTAAAATTATGAGGGGGTGTCCTAATGATGTAATTTCACCTCCTAAATATCCAAAGTTGTGTGTTGATGGGGGGTGTTGGAAAATCAAGCATTGATGGTTCATCACACATCTCCTAGGTTCAATTGGTATACCTACATATGGATACAGTCGGTCGAGCGATCAACGAACACACTACATCATCTGGTCGAGTAGTCTACGTGCATGTTGGTTGGGCAGTCAACCAATAGTCAAAGATAGTTGAACGGTGGATCGACCAACCCAACGCTTGTAAGTTGTTGGTTGAAACGCTTGCATTGAGATATGCCTAAATGAAGTTATTTCTAGAATTTGTATATTTGATCTTATATTTACTAAGATACTATGCCAGCATTATGAATATCCACTACATGTTCATATATAGTTGGGTGCCACGTAAGAGGGTAGTTTACTAGAAATTGGTGATCATAATGCATCTACCATAGTTTTGGGTGCTCACATAATGATGCCCTTAAAAGATGCAATGTGGTTTATTGTAAATGAACACTCATAATGAAATTATGAAACATGTATGCATTAGTTAAAAACACTAATTTTAATTAGGGATGCATCTCGGGCCTATGGTCTAAAGAGAAAAAAGGGCTTTAATCTCTAACTGAAGCCTCTGAGACTCATAGACCATGAACAAATCTCTAAACCACTACACATGCCTTGTAAAATGGATCTTTAGCGGTATCAATACCACTAGGAGGTTTTGTGATTTAGGGATGGTTTCAATGTCTCGACCATGCTCAAGGGAGAAAATAAAATGCGTTCAGCCTCAAAGTGAACATTTTAAGGATCTAGGCCATGAAGAAGAACTCAAACCACTCTATAGGCCCTCTACTCTCACTTGATCTTGTTTTCTTATGCTTAATTAATGATTGTAAGTTGTTGGTTGAAATGCTTGCATGGAGATGTGCCTAACTTTCATGCTTCCAAATGTGATCATATTAATTTGCATCAAATTGCATCAAGAATTTAGTTTTCTCTTCAAGACTTTGCTTTTCCACATTCCTCTCATTCGATGTCTCATGTGTTAATGGTTTTATCTTAGTCATTGATTTGATTTAAGGGCTTTGACTTCCTTAAAAGTTATTATGGAGCAAGTCCTTTAATGAGATCATTGATTAGGACATTTGATGTCTCATCTATTAATGGTTTTATCTTAGTCATTGATTTGCTTTAAGGGCTTTGACTTCCTTAAAAGTTATTATGGAGCAATCCCCTTAATGAGATCATTGATAAGGAGTAACCACGTCATTGCAAATCTAATGACAACACAAGAATACAATGGTGATGTGCATGAAAACAAGTCCATTTATGCTTGAACACCAAATGGGCATGTTTGTATGAAGTGAGTTGCAAAGAAGACATGCATATAAGAAAGAAAGCTATGTATCTTGATGAAAGTTTCATCTAGCAACATAATGCAATGTTTCGATGATCTGCATGATTTTGTGCTAGGTTTGATGGGTTCCAAGCTTTTAGAAGGGTGCATACGTGTTTTGCATATATGTGATGCATAATGGCATGGTGGGGTAGAAGTGATTTTTCAAAGATTTCTCTGTTGACATCTTGTTGCATCTAGGAACACGATACCATTCTAAGACTTCAAGCAAGGTTGTGTCAAATGATTGAGTGATTTGGTACCTAAGGCCTCAAAGGCTAAGTATAGAAATATGGTGTGCATGAAGGAAAAATAATGATGGTAGTGATTAAGTGTGATCTCTTATCTTGCTTAAGGTCATTTAACTCATTTCTTGTCATTTTGCAGGAATTCAGGTGAGTTTCGAGGTGAATTGACAAATTTTACTGTTATAACCTCATTAGTGTCACACATTATGATCTAACTAATGTTAATAGTTGGAATAAAAGACCATATAACAAGGATGAGATAGACGTGAAGAAAAACCTCATTTTCGATGAAGCACCACTCCAAACGAGATTTAGACTTTTGCCTTTGAAGGCTTTTTGCATGTAATTTATATGTTCATTGAAAATAAGTTTTGGATTTTTCGAAGAGGTTACTTGCATGTTTGGGTTCTTATGAGTTCAATGCAACTAATGGAATTGAATTATGAGGCCTGTGAGTCCACTACGCAACTAATGGGGTGATTAACAACTCGTTACAAAGATATACATGTCCTCTATCCATTTTCAATAGATGATTTAGTGATCCAACACCATAAGATAAAGTTATAGTGGTGTTATGATGCTCATAAAGTTGACTTCCTATAGCCCAAGGAGGATCTGAATTAATAGAGAAACCATTCATTTTTAATCTATCAATAATCCATAGGTGTGATGTACTATGAGAGATGGTTAAATTCAGTTGTAGGCCACGAAATATGTTTTCCCCCATGCTCGACAAAGTTTTTTCCAGATTGAGGGTTTTTTTGGCTACCCAAGCCAAGGATTTGCCTCATGAAGGCTAAGTTGCTAACTTGAGAGAGACAAAAATCCCTCGGAAGTTAGTGATTGAGGATTAGGGTATGAGGTGGGTGAAACTATCTATTCCTAGTAAAGGAAAGACAAATTGCCTTTGTTATTTTCAGAATTAAAGTTGAATGAAAATCTCCTAAGCCTCAACCACTTGGTTGGAAGGCCAGCAAGCTTCCATACATACCCAACGACAAGGTACCTTAGCTTGATAAACTCGGTGAATTAGATTAAAAATGTTCCAATAGCTCACCTCAAGTGCCAATTTGTCTTCCTAAGTGAGAAGTTGAGCTTTCTTTCTTTGGAAGTCAACAAGTTACATAAGGAAAGCAAGTCACTCACCTAAAATGGAAGGCAACCTCCCAAGGCCAATGACTATCCTCTTAACTTCTCATGCAAGCAATTTGTCCTTTAGCTTCATTTGATTAGCTTGTATTGAGTTTTAACTCTTCCTTTTTCACAGAAAATGAAGTGTTTCACTTCCTTAAGGCTCAATGTTGCCCCATTAATGCCTTATTCTTATTTCATTTTCTTGAATGCAACCGCTTCTTCATCCTATTCTACTCTTTGTTATTTGGGCCATTGAAGTTGAAACTTTTGGAGCCAAGTTGAGTTGAAGAAAGTCTAATCCTGTTCTTGGAGTGATGCACATTGCTTCTCAGATTCATAGACAATATTTTCATCTCAGAAATCAATGTACAGGTCCAGTGGTGTTGGACTCCATCATTGCATTTTTAGCTTGCATGGTTGCCAGATAAGTTTGCATTCTCGTTTGGGCTTATTTTCACCTTGTAGACTGAGTGTACCTCTTCCAAGAGCATGTGCACTAAGACTAGAGCTTTCTGTAGCTATCCAAATCTTCCATCTCCCTCCAAACAAGTTTTGCAAGTGCTAGAGAGATTTCAAGCTTTGCTCATATTTCTATCCAAGAATTTTCGTTGTGTTTATTAATTTTGAACTTTGTCTCAGTAAATGGAAATGATATATTGCTTAACAAATCAGCTCATTTAAATTCACTTAGTTTTGTTACCTTGAATCCTTGTTTTTCATATTAGTTAGAACTCTATTCATTTTGTTTTCCTAGCTTGAATCCTTGTTTTTTTTAATATTAGTTGGAGGAAATCTCATGCTTCCTTGTACTTCTTTATTTCTTCTTTTCTTGTTTGCAAGAATCGGTTCAGTTAAAGAATGGCTAAGGTTTGGGTGGGGGAAATGATTTATGGAATGCTCGATTGAATGAGCTTATTGCCAAAATAAGGTTGTCAATGAAGAGCTTGCATGATATTACTTGCCTTTATTTTCTTTGTTGCAGATTTTGTTTTTTTCTCACCATAGAAAGAAAGGGGTTAAGAATCAATCACTAACAAATTTTATTGCAACATAGCAGTTGGAGCAAGTTGAAATGTCCATGGATGAATATTTTGGAATGTTGTATTTAATTTTATCTGAAATCTGGCCAAAATTTATTGGATCTGCAGATTTGAGTGGTTAATTATGTATAATCAGATGTCCAAAGATTTTTTATTAAACTAATTTATTTTTGGATTCATAAATACCATTTAAACAACAAAAAATTATGATTTTGTGCAGATTTATGTCTCCTAATTATAGTGAAAAGAACCAAATCATAGAATAGTTATACAAAGCACATTAAAATTTAATGAGCCATGCAAATTATACATGAAATTTTTTTTTTATGCATGGGATTTAATGATTGATCTTTTTATTATTATCAAGAACCAAGTTTAAAGAACTTGAAAGCCCTTTGTAGCATTCTACACTCATAGTTCTTGTTTATCGATTGAAATATTGTCTTAGGAATAAATCCCATTTGTTTTTTTTTACAAGCTGAGAGTATTTAAGTTTGGCTTACTAAAATATTTTTAATGTATGCATAAAGAGAATGGTTATAATCCTTCTTTAATTCTTTATTGTTTGTGTATTGGTTTGGGCAAAGGTATTGTTATCACATATAGTTGTCAAGGGAAGAAGGTCATCCAAGTTCGTGGCCTGCACAAGAAACGTCAAAGTGCAGCGTTCAGAGAAGTCAATTTCAGGCTCGAAATGCAAGCTATAGGCTAGATCAGCTTCAGTGGAAGAAATTCTTGAGAATAATAGATCAATAGTTCGCGGGAATCAGGGGTTCGAAGTATTGTTAAAGTTGTTTGTCAAAGTGGCCAAAGACAAAAGTGTCGAAAGCCCGAAGTGAATATGGACCATCCATCGGCGGTGCCACACGTCAGCAGATACATAGCTCCAGGTAAAAGCAGTTGAGGGCAGAGGATGTTTGAGATTTGATTTTCCCAGAGACCGGAGACCCAAAGGGATATCCGTTGTCAATCTCTGGAGGCCACACGTCATCAGATCTTCCTCCGGGAGGTATTATTGTTCAATGTCAAAAGGAGTGTCCCCCTCCTCCAAGGCACATTTTGGCGGATCCTAAAGTTGGTGGGCAGTTGAGCTTGGTGGTGGCGCTAAATCTAGCGGGTGCACCCAAATCTCATATCGGGACTAGATATACAGTCATAGTTCATTGTGGGGACACAACATGCTCGGACGATAATTTTCTTGAGCGGTCCCACAATTGAAACTGTGGTTTGGAAAAGGGATTACGTGGCAAGAGGTGGTGGATTGCGGGCTCAAAAGTGGTGTGAACCCAAGCCACCTTTGAGCAGCCCCGCAATCACATGTTTATATGGTGTCCTATTCGAGAGCACCACGTGGTCGCCCCCTAGGCATTTAATCTCGTTGATTTCCTGATGTAGATAGTTAATGAAGGTGAGGGAGGTTGTTGAAACCTCATCTCACTACTTAAATGGAAAGACAAAAGGACTTTCAGCAAGCTGACTCTTCTGCAGTTCCCTACTGAAACAAGATTGCGTCTGACAAAATTGTGTCTGACAGAAGACTACATGTGCAGTCTGCCAGAGAAGACACAAACGTATGACATTGGATGAGAAGTTAAAGCACGCCTCTGCTGGTAGTGGCAAATTTTTTTGAGTATATAGGAGTCATTTTGATATTTGGTAATGGTAGATGGTTGAGCTAAGCTCTTGTATTGTAATGTTTTAATGAAGCCTTGGTTCTCTGGTTATGTAGCTTGATATGAGACTTCTTGTTTAATGAAAGTCAACTTCTATTTCCATCTTACTTGCATCTGATACTAAATGTTCATGATCGAAGGATTCACATGGATTGTGGTGACTGTGTTGTAATGAATGTTTGATTGCAGTGCAGTTATAGCATTTTCAGTTTCCTAAAACTTTGAATTCAAGAGGATCTTGTTTTCAAAGTTTTCCCTCCTTAGGCTGTTGGAAGACCTAATGTCCATAGCATACCTTTACATATTCTCCTCAATTTATTCCTCCTACTCACCCTTACTACAACTTACTAGCTGAAGTTGATCACGACCTCATTTGATTGTGCATACTACCCTGGTTTTCTGAGTTAAAACAATATTCTCTCGAGTCTTCCCCATTTGACCTCTTTAAATCCATTAACCGTGACATATAAACTGATGGGTACTGGGCTTACCTCTACCACAATCCATAGGTGACTTCTGGTGCTAACATTTCGGGTGTCGTTGTCAGGGAACGAATTGAAGACATTTCCCTGGGATAGACGACAAAGAGCTTATGATTATGAGGGTTCATCAGATATTATAACTATTGAAGATTGCAGCTTACACTTGGCGACTCCATCGTTTTGAGTCCACTTTTTCAATTGTGGTTGTCTCTAGCACACCTGAAGCTAACCCATAGAAGCTTTCTCGAGAATGTTTTTAGCAGCTGCTTGCTCAGGTTGAAAGTTCCCTGGGAAAATGACAACGATTAGATCTGGTCTTTAATGGTGAACAAAGAGCAGACGCATTCAGGTTGCATATCATCAACCTGGTGAATCCATGTTTAAAGAATCGATCGATGACTCCACTGGTCTGAAATGGAAAAAATCATGGCTTGGAGGTTTTCTCCTTTTTATTTTTCCTCTGTTCCTAGTTTTCCCAATGTTGTTCCTTCTATGAATGAATGGGGTGATTTTTTGCCCAGATTTAGAGAACGTAAAGATGACAACCCTGCCAAGCATCTCCGTGAGTTTCATAAACTCATGCATAAATGGAAAATACATCACGAGGATGTATTATTGAAGATGTTCATATTATCGTTAGTACAAGATGCTCATGAGTGGTATTTCTTCTTACCCCCTACTAACTTCTCCTCCCTGGAGCAGTTTCATGCAACTTTTAATAGGCAATGTCAAAAGTTTTATTCCTCTGAGTTTATTTTTCATAACTGTTGTGAGGAATATAAAGAGTGTGTTCCAGATATGGTTGTTTCTTATGAAAGTTGTGAGGATGAGGGATATACCTCGGAGGAGTTGACGGAGCTGGTAGACTCCCTTTCTACCGAAGTAGAGAGTTTGAAACCTGAAGATAACGTTGATGATGGCATAGCTATGGATGCATTATTTTTTGCCCCTAGTACACATGTTGTCTCAAATTTAAAAGAAGGAATGGTTGAAGAAAAGAATCAAGAGATAGCTCTTTCCTCTTTGCAAGATAAAAGAGTTCTGCGCTCACCTACCCCTGAAGAGTATTAAGAAGTAGAAAGCACAGGCTGCCAATATTCTTATGAAAGAGAAATCTCCTACAAAGAGAAACATGATAGAGAGAAAGAGCCATCCATTGATATACATGAAGAGACTTCTTGCTCTCAACTAGCATATGTTGTCGGAGCAGACAAAGGAGAAATGGAGGAGCTAACGGTTCAGTCTATCTCCTATCTTGAACCTATAAATGAGGAAATATTACCTGGGATCAGCCAACCTGCATCAACCCTCTACCCACTTGTACACTCTGAGAACATCGAATGGTGTGTGAGCAACAAGGAAGTGCAGGAGGTAATTTCTTACCAGTTGAGCTTTCTTGGTTATAAATTTTGTGACCCCGTGGGGTTGTATATGGAGCTGTGTTTCCCAAAAGAACTGGAGCCTGCAAGGTTATTCATATTATCATCACTTAGGGGTATGGTTGGTGTTCCAAATCATTTTCTTGTTCTGTTGTCATACTTACCTTACCTTTTGTGGATCATTTTCAACGAAGAGAAGAATTATATTACTGATCAATATGGGTGGCTATGGTGGAAGTTTGATTTCACCTAGCGGTTTCTAAAAGTCAGTTAGTGTAGGTTTGTACATAAATAATCTCTCTTTGGAGTAGGTGTGTTTTTTTTTATTTTTTAAATAGATTAGAGTACATGTCGGCCTTCAGCGAAGTGTTTTGAGATAGACTCCATAACCCAATATCTAAGTCACTGGAACTACTTGTTCTTGGCAGCTTGCAGGGAGCATGTTATCCCCTGTGGAGCCAAATGTTATCACATATAGTTGTCAAGGGAAGCAATTCATCCAAGTTCGTGGAATGCACAAGAAATGTCAAAGTGCAACGCTCATAGAAGTCCATTTTGGGCTCGAAATGGAAGCTACAGGCGAGATCAACTTCAGCGACAAACATTCTTGAGAATATCAGATCGGTGGTTCATGGGAATCGAGGGTTTGAAGTATTATTAAAGTTGTTTGTCAAAGTGGCCAAATATAGAAGTGTCAAAGGCTCGAAGTGAATCTGTACCATCCATCAGCGGTGCCACGCGTCAGCAGATCCATAGCTCCGGGTAAAAGCAGTTGAGGATAGAGGAGGTTTGAGATTTGATTTTCTCGGAGCCCAGAGACCCAAAGAGATCTCAACCATATTGTAATGTTTTAATGAAGCCTTGGTTCTATGGTTATGTAGCTTGTAATGTTTTAATGAAGCCTTGGTTCTCTGGTTATGTAGCTTGATATGAGACTTCTTGTTTAATGAAAGTCAACTTCTATTTCCATCTTACTTGCATCTGATACTGAATGTTCATGATCAAAGGATTCACATGGATTGTGATGACTGTGTTGTAATGAATGTTTGATTGCAATGCATTTATAGTGTTTTCAGTTTCCTGAAACTTTGAATTCAAGAGGATCTTGTTTTCAGAGTTTTTCCTCCTTAGGTTTCTAGAAGACCTGATGTCTAGAGAAGACCTTTACATCTTCTCCTCAATTTCTTCCTCCTACTCACCCTTACTACAAATTACTGGCTGAAGTTGATCAAGACCTCATTTGCTTGTGCATACTGCCCCATTTTTCTGAGTTAAAATGATATTCTCTCGAGTCTGCCCCATTTGACCTATTTAAATCCATTAACTGTAAGATATAAACTGATGGATACTGGGCTTACCTCTGCCACAATATAGAGGTGACTTATGGTGCTAACGGGTACTCTTAAGTGCTTGAATGTCTATGGGCATGTGTTTTCTGGGGTATTACTGTTATCGGACAAATCGGTAGGTGCAGACACTAACAGATCTCCCTAGATCCACCTGGATCTAGAACAAAACAGGACAGGGCACGACTCTTTCCCTAAGTTGTAGCCATTGAATCTACTAATAGAAAGGAATAAGTGGCATACCTTTATATCGCTTCCTTAGATCTCTGTTGTTCCCACTTCACTTCGGTGCTCTCGTGAAGTCAAGTCCAGGACAACACAAACCAACCAAAGTGAAGATAACAAAGTATATTCAATGTCAACCTGTGCATATGATCAAGGAGTTATGCAATAAAGTAAGAGTGACTTTATGGGAAAGGGACATGTCGTTGTATCATATTAAATGAAAGTAGAAGATACAACCTGATCGCCTTGATGTTGCAATATTCCTTTCAGTGACCCTTGGTTCCAACACACACACTTGCTCTGAACTTGCATGAAGTAGATCCAATTCCTCTTGAGAATACAAATAGAGCCTTCAAGCTTCTTTCCAAGGAGGGTTCTTCACATAATGTTTTCACCAATTCTTCATTCAATCTTACTTAACCTTTTCCATGAGAAACCTTTCAATATTTAGGAGAAGGAGAGATGGTTAAATGGATGAGGATGATCCCACCAAATCTGAGAAGTCAGTAGAATGACAACCATGCGAATTCCAACTCATTTTCTAGAAGATCCCCTTCTAGAACCTCCGTGACCTCTTCTCCTTTCCAAGCTTAAAAATAGGTTTTCACCCTATCTATGGAGCAGAATGTGAACAGTTCACACCCTAAGTATGGGTGGTTTGTGAGAATGAAGGATTATCGCATCCTATACCATAGGCAACCTGCGAACTCATCTTAAAAATATGTTTTTGGAAGAAGACAGGAGCCACTTTTCTCAGGAAAAAAGTCCTTGTTGGGAGTCTGAATACATTATTGTTGAGACATCACCAGAGTGACCAAAATCGTGTGTAACAGAATTCCCCCCAAAGTATGAGGCCGAAATCTGTGACAGCCAAAATACTTTGTAAATAGCGTGTGTGTATCAGAAACCAGGAGCGCACCTAATCAGAAACCTGTAAACAATCAAGCATCTGCAGAATATAATACCAATTCTAAGGTAGGAATTCCCATGCTCAGATCACAAATGAATGGAATCGTAGGTCATGGCCACCAATCATACACCGTGGATCCATGTCGTCGAAATGCTACATAGATTCCAAGAATACACTGTGGATCTATGTGAGAAGACTTGAATTAAGACGACATAGCCACGTGACATACAAAGTGGATTTATGCACCGACACAAATCATACATACTCCATAGAAGCCTAGATCAAAAAGATGAGACCCAGGGTCTTCAATCCCATCACCTGAAAGTACGAATCTAGTCATGCCATTACATGTGCTGAAGTCGAACATGGCAAAAACCACTTGATTACCGATCATTGATGAAAACCGTTAACAAGTGCGAGGGAAATCACCATTGATGTCAATGACTCCTAAGGTACCGAAGTACAATCCAAACGAATTCCAATGAATGAGTCGAAGTCAAGCACTCAGTGAAATCTCTCTATCAGGGATCAATGATGTGAAACCCCTATCGAAAGAGAAGATACCTACCATTAAGGCATGCAAGCTCTAAGGTACTAAATGATTTCTAAGTCTCATTTTTGGATAATGGGTTGGAGCCGACGGAATAAGACTCGTCACAGGAGGGCCTTAATGTATCCCCCATCAATGACACAAAATAAGTAACAGATTTTGAGGATGAGGCAAAGTATGAATACGAGTCAAAACGGACACAGGGAAGGCTGACATAGTAAGAATGGACAACTACAGATGGCCAACTCAATAGAGGGCTCATGTGAACTTCTCTTGAACATATGAATGACACGACCAAGGACTTGGCAGCACTGACTCAAAGACGACCCAAGATATGACCTTGTAGCAAGTCGAACGAGAGACAACTGGATTTCCCAACCCAAATTCAAATGATGAATAGGGGGTGTCATGTTTAAGAGAGACGCTTACTGCTGTTGATATGAATACGAAAACACATCCCTTTCCCAAAATCCCCCCCACCATTTCTAGCGAGTACCTCTTTATTTTTACGCAAGCTTGAGGAGAATAACATATGCTTGTTGATGTAAGCTCATCCTTCGGACGAGTGCCTCAGAGTATGTTTAAAAAACCCTAGGAAGGAGTGGTTCGGTCCCATTACGTGTCTATAGATGTTTGTTTAACGAGTCCAAGGATAGAAAACTCAGGGGTTTTTCATGTTTTGAGAGTCTGAAAAACACTTAAAGAGAACTCTCTCAGTTCCTTTTTCGTAAAAGAGTTCGACAAGACCGAAAAAGTGATAAACTATTTCCCATCAAACGCTTTGTTCAAATACTTTTACGAGCGTGAATAGAACAAGATCACTCGACCATATTTTCATTTTTATGGAGCGTGAAAAGAGCTTAAAGGATACTCCTTTGCGTTCGTCGTTTTCATGTTACCATGACGAGTACCAAAATACAAGAAAAGTATACTCAGTTACATTCTCATGTATTTTCGAGCGTGAGGACGAACGAAGACTGAGCTCAAGGTTTTTCTAAAAACCCTAAAAAGCAGTCGTACATGCGACAAAAAGAAAAAAACACCCATACTCCTTTGTTTGGACATCAAAGTTTCTATATCTGTAAAAACCACACTCATAGGACTATTAGGGCATTAGGTTTTATAGACAAAATAATATAAAAAATCAACAAAATGGTAAAAAGTGAATAAATATGGGTAAAAAGGGATTTTACCATTTCATTGTGATTTTCCCATAAACTTTGCCCCATACACTTCATTTTCCCCCAAATTTCTTTTCTCTATCATGGGAGGCACAAGCGACCATTCGGTGAACCATCTCCACCAACGAGGTAAGCTCTTGATCTCTCACCCTTTCCATGGTTTATTTTTAGTTTTTATTGGCAATTTTCAGGGTTTTAGGTCCATTTTAGGGCCATAACTTGCACTCGAGAATTCTCGCAGGCTGGCCATGCAGGACCTGTGAGAATCTAGGATTCTTGCAGGCGGCCTTAAGGGCACCTGCGAGAATCTCACACTGTGCTAAAAAAGAACTTGCGGGGGCCGAAAAATGAATTTTAAAATTGTCTATTGCTCAATAAAATTTTTGCCAAGGTTTGAAATAAGTTGTTGACCCTTCTCTGATGGATCTTGTGCAGGTATTTGACCATCACAATGCTGGAGTGGTGGCAAAGAGAACATGAGGAGGAGGATGCCATTGCCGGGAATGACCCGGGTACTGTCGCTTCCCTCCGAGACTGTGGGCTCTTGAAATTCTTCAGGATTCCGGGCATGAGGGCCCAACTCAGGTTGTTGGAATACCTGGTTCATATGTGGGATGTGAACCAACAGTTGCTTCACGTGGGAGTCCACACATTGACCCTAGATATCGAGGATATCTATTTTCTAACAGGGTTATCATGACATGGGTACCACGCTAGCTTGACCGGTGGCCGAGGTGGCAGACTCCCTATGAGTGAGTATTGTCGCCAATACTATGTTCCTGAGGCAGAAAGAAGTAAGGGAAAGGTTTCTATTTGGGGGGTCCAAGACTTGACCCTACGAACCATATTATTCACTATAACATGCATGGTCGGGAGTGCGGCTCCACACATGGCTCTCCAGAGCTACTTCCAATACACCATAGAGTGCACAGAGCCTCGGGTCTTCAACTGGTCGGATGCAGTTCTCCACAGTATGAAGAGGAAATTGATGAAGTGCAGAAGGGGAAACTTGAAGCAGTTTGGGTATGGATCAATTTTGGTGTCCTTCTTCCTCAAGAGGCTCCCATTGTTGAGATTACAAGTTGATTGGGGTTTACCGACCCCACAATATCTGAGGATGCTGAGGTGGTGCAACCTCATGGCACGACACATAGCAGGGCCTATCATCAAGTATAATGATTCATTTTTCGACTGGTTGTGGCCCCAGATGTTGATGATTGACGACTACGCGTACGCTGGTTTGGATTTCTGAGGGGATATGGATTTGGCCCTACCCGAGGATGCTCAGTGGGGTGATTTAGGTAAGAAGTACACATTTTGTTCTTTTTAAATGATTTTGTATTTTTTATCATATGAAATGTTTTTGTGTTTATCCAAGAACTAATCAAAACAATATTTTTTTGATGACACAGATGTGGGGCCATATCAACCTCCGGGAATGTCTCCTATTCAACGGTGAGGAGAGGCAGCTCTAGTGGTGAGATGGGATGCTGAAGACTATGAGGAAGTGGAGCAAAACTTAGAGGGGTTGACTGCTGACATCCCAGATATGGCTATTGGGGAGATCCCTAGACGTTACCAGTGCCATACTGTGGGGGTGTCCGAGTCTATCAGTCGACTGCTTCATAGGGTGGCCCAAGCAGTCGTGTGTTATCGTGAGCATCATCTGTGACGCTATTTTGTAGAAGCCATGGGCTTCGTATTTTTTAGATTTTGGTCCTTGGACAAAAAAATTTTGTAAAAACTTTTGATCGTTATATACATATATACGGCTTCTACCGGCTTATCTTGTGTTGTGTTATAAATTTAATGTGTGATTGGTTTATAAATGGCCCAAATGCCTGTCTAACACATAGTTATCTAATGCATCAGTCAATGTATTTAGACATCTAGGAATGTGCTGATAATCAATATAATCAAAATAACATTCCAAGAGGTGAATTCGTAAATATACCTATAATAAAGTAGGACTTTGAATAGCATAGAAATTACTTAGCTACAGTACTACTAGTTGCGAATAGAGTTGTATAACTAGGTGGCATATGCCAAGCGAAATAGCATCAATCAACAATTCGACAACGATGCTATATTCTGCAATATTATTGGTTTCACGAACCACACACACACCTCGTAGACTGATGAGTTTGTTTGTAGGTGTGTAAATTGCCCATGCAACAGAAGCAAGGTTCTGAGTACTGCGGCTAGCGCCATCGGCGAACCCAATGTGGGGTAGCGAAGACTCCGACATATGGAAACCAAGCACAATGTAACATAAGCGGTCGAGGGCAGAGACCAGATAACGAAAAAGCATACTACAGTAACACACAAGAAGTATGATACAATAAAATACAAGCACTCATGCACAAGTGATCTTAGGCATAGTGCTTCTTTAAGTATAACTCGTTTCTGGGTTCACTCAAAGGGATACCATCATAGTCTACCAACTTGTAAGCTCCTTTATCCAAAACTCATCTGAAGATATAAGGACCTTGCCACATAGCTTCAAATTTTCCAACTCCTAGCATATCTCTATCTTGTTCGTACAGAAGAATGAGATCACCTTCAGAGAAAATGCGTGGCCTGACATGTTTGTTGTATTGGGATTTGACGCGTTTCTTCTGGGCTTCTATAACTAGGGTGGCATCGTGACGGGTTTCATCTAATTGCATAAGATACAACAGACGTTCTTCTTTGGCAGAAGTGTTCGGGAGAAGTTCAATGGCTAGTTTTAGGGAGGGTATCTCACATTCAATCAACAGAATGGCTTCTAGACCATAGACTAATTGGAATGGTGTAAACTTGGTAGCAAACTTAACGGATGTCTGGTAAGCCCACAATGCTGAAAACAACATCGTGTGCCAACTCAGTTTGTGAATCCCTATCATTCGTCGAAGCATGGTAATGAGGACCTTGTTTATTGCTTCGACTTGGTCGTTGGATTGTGGGTAATAGGGTGTTGAGTTTTCATGGAGAAGACCCAACTTTTCAGTGAGTTCGGACATCATGAAGTTTCTAAAGTGGATACCGTGATCAATGACGATAGCCTGAGGAACACCAAAACGAGAAATGATGTGATTGAATATGAATAATGCTGCAGTCCTTCTGGTATTGTCAAATGTTGGCATCGCCTCGACCCATTTCATAAAATAATCTACGGCTACAATAATGTATCAATGCCCCCCGACCGAGTGAGGGTGACATGTCATGAAATTGATACCCCATTTCTCAAAAGGCCCAACGGAGACCACAGGGTGTAGTGGAATAGGGTGTGATTGTATTTTATTGTTGTAAGTTTGGCAAGTGTGGCATATTTGGACGATGATTATACAGTTGTTGAATAAAGAGGGCCAAAAATACCCTGCTTGTAAGATCTTCTGGGCAGTAGCATACCCAGACATGTGACCACCACAAGCTCCAGAATGGCAGTCATTGAGGGATTTCTTAGCTTTGTCAAACGTGAGATAGCGTTGAAAAACGGAGTCAATCCTCCGACGATAAAGAGTATCACCGAGGATAATATATTGACGAGCTTGGTAGTGTATTTGACGGCGAGTGCTAGACAAATCGGGCCAGAAAGTCTGGTTCTGGAGATATATGATGATATCTCTGTACCAAAGGTCATCGGAACTAATCAGGAAAAGGGATTCATCGGGTAATGAATCGGCTGCTACATTTTCCATCTCAGAGTAGGGAAGGTCGCATATCAACTTGGAAAACACCAAAGATTTCTTGGACTTAGTGCGTTCGAATTCTAAGTCAAACTCTTGGAGTATTACGATCCATTTGGATAATTTTCCCCCTAGCAATTGGCGTGTAAGAATGTGTTGCATAGGGTTGCAGGTAGAAATTACCGTAGTCTTGCGAGAGAGGATATAGTGCCGGAAACGTTGAACGGCTTGGACGGCCGCCAAGGCCAATTTTTCAACATGTAAATACTTGGTTTCGGTAGTCGTGAGACTCTGAATAAAGTAATAAATGACATGTTCATCATGAGAATCATCCTCCTGGATGAGAACCATAGTGATGGTATAGTCCGAGGCTGCGAGGTAAAGGAAATAATACCAAATGTAATCAAGAGGGGAGAGTAGTGGGGTATGAGTCAAAGACAATTTCAAATCTTCAAAATATTTGTTGGCAGTAATATCCCATATGAACTCAGAACCTTTCTTGAGCAGTCGCGTAAATCCAAGAGTTAGCTCAGCATAGTTTGGGATCAAACGATGGAGAAAGTTTTCCTTCCCTTGTAAAATTTGTAACTGGCGAAGTGAGGAAGGAGGAGGGAGATTGAGAATCGCCTCGACCTTCAAAGGATCTACCCTAATCCCTTGATGTGAAATAATAAAGCCCATAAGTCGGCCAAATTCTACGCAGAAAACACATTTGTGGGGATTTAAGTGTATATGGTGAAACCGACATCAAAGGAAAATGGCACAGAGGTGTATTGGATGATCTACACGACGCATGGAATGAGTGGGTAAGTCATTGAGATATGGCTACACAATGTGTTTTATGTCATGAAAGGTGTAAGACATAGCACGTTGAAAAGTTGCATCGACATTCTTTAAACCGAATGGGAGTTTCCGATAGGAGAAAGTGCCCCAAGGACAAATAAAAGCGGTCTTGTGTTGATCCGTTGGTACGATATTGATTTGATTATATCCAAAGAAACAATCCATCAAAGAGAGGATTTCACTTCCGGCACAATCATCGACGATTTGGTCAACAAAGGGGGTAGGAAAGTTGTCTTTAGGACAAGATTTGTTAATGTCCCTATAATCAATGCACACGCGGATTATGCCTTGTTTCTTGTCGATTGGAACAAGATTGGAAACCCAGTCAGTTAGAGCCACGGGTAAATGAATCCATCCTTAAGAAGTTTCTCAACTTCAAGCTTGATAGTGGTTGCTTTACGTGGGTGGACCGGACGAAGTCATTGCCGGATGGGTTTAGCATCCGGGTATGTCTTAATTTCATGTATCACAATGTCGGGGTCAATACCCAACATTTCTTCATAGCTCAAGGCGAAGACGTCACCGAATTCTTTGAAAAGAGACTTGTAGGTGACAATTTCGTCAGGGGAACACAAAGCTCCGATATGCACATTTTCGACAATTCCATGTTTTATGGATATGTTGAGGGGGATGGTGGGTGAGATGTTACTTAATTTCCCTTCGTAGAATAGATCATGTGTAGACTCGGGAATGGTAGAAATGATGACAACGGTCAATGGGGTCGAGATCCGTTGGTAACCCTCGATGGTGTGTTGTTCCAGGAAGAGGATGGAACGATGATGTCCATCATCCCAAGGGGTGTCTTCCATGGACATAACAGACATAATCATCTTGTCTGTGGGAAAAATGACGTAGAATGGATCTGGAGATAAATCACCAAGAGAGGGAGTAACAGGGGTTGTCAATTGAATGGCTTGATAAGTGGATTCGACCAGACTCAAAGGAATTTCATCGCCATAACGAAGATGATCGTTGGGGTTGGGTACCATCCATGGGTCATGAGACACAGGGGTTCCATGAATAGAGGTGGAGATCATGTTGATCGAGGCAACAGATGGATGTGGAATATAGGGTGGTGGGATGGGGAAAGTACCCATTAACGAGGAGTCTTTAAGAAGACCCACACCGACGTTCTCGTATCCGAGGGGTGGGGTGGGGGGGGTTTGCAATGAACGGTACGTTTCCAATACATGTATCGGAGTGGAAGAAGGCTAATTGGTTGATGGTCACTACTTTTCCTTGATGTGGGAAACGCACGACATGGAAAATTGTCAACACAATTGCATGCATGGAATCAATCCAGCTACGGCCGAGTAGAAGGTTGTAATCTAGATGAGTGTCAAAGACCTCCACTTCAACTTGGGTCGTTTTTCCTTCTAACATAATAGGAAATGAAATGAGGACACCATAAGGATTAAAACTAGAGCCATTGAAGGATTTGAGCGTGTTGTGGGATTCAGTCAAAGGAGGAGAGCCGATGGATTTCCAGCAGGTAATAGACATGACACAAGTCGAGGCACCCTCATCAATAACCATTCTACAATTGTTTTTTTCGGAGACAATAACTTGTATTTGGAAGGCGAGTTGAGGGGGTAATCTTGGAATGTGATCTTCCAAGTCAAAAATTATTAAATTCGTATCCATAGGGTCGATTCCACCAATAGCTTTCAACAATGCCTTTCGTTGTATTGGACAACTCTGAAGGACTTCGAGGGATGACATCACAGACAGTGCTTCGGCCAGATCTTCGACAATACTGTAGTTCTGGGCAGCACGTGCATGTGGATTGAAAGATGATTTTCTAACAACACCCTTTGGAGGAGGGCGAAGAACTATATCTAGGTTCGGTCATTCGATATGAAGAGGACCATTGGTAGGTGGAGTCGTGGGAGATGGTTGAACCAACGAAGGAGGTATCAAATCAACCTTCTCTTTGGAGGAAGAATAATCTTTGGCTCGAGTGGTAAGTGTGATGTCATTCTGCTTTGAATCACCTGTACACATTAAGACATAGGATGTATTGGAGGAGGAAGGTTGTTCATGAATGACCAATTGGGCATGTTGTTGTGAAGGGAAGGGTTGTGACAATACGGCCAGAGTGGGTGGTTTCATGGTCCCTTGAAGGAACTTAGTAACCTCGGCTCGTCGTGGACAATCCTTAGTGTAGTGATCATCACCATAGATAAGACAAGGGTATCGGGGTTTGCTCTTATCTATATCGTCAACAGGTGGTGGTTTAGTTTTCTCAGTTTGTGAATTATTTTTGTCCTCCTTATTCTTACCCTTTCCTTTTTTGGATTTGTTTTTGCCAGCGGGGGTAGATTGAACAGAATTTACCTCAGAAGTCTTGCCGGTGGGAGGGATATGGGATCGAGCATTTTGAAAATTAGAAGAAATGGGTTTGGGGTTGTTGCTAGAGGTTTGGATGGAATGAGTTTGGTCATGGAAAGTTCCAATCACACCGTCAACTGCATGGGAAGCAGCAAGGGTATTTGAAGTAGAGGAAGTAGAAGGACGAGGCGCATCAGAGAGTAAGTCATAAAGAGTACCCGTTTGTGAGTAAACGAGGTCTAGGTATTGGGCACGACTGATTGCCTATTCTTCGGTGACCACTCCACCCATGGAAATGTCACAACCGATGTCGTTCATGAATGATTTCATGAACCACCCTACCAGTAACTGATCGAGAAGTTCGAGTTTGATGAGACGTCGTCTCCATCGCCACTCATGAATGTGATCAGAGATATGGGTGGCCTTAGTTTGTTTGAAAGAACTCAAAATCTCGGTTCCTATTTCGTAGCGAATCGGTAACTGGTAGTGGGTGAGGAAAGCCATAGAAAGGGTGTTGAAGTTGGTGAAGAAGCCTCGTGGTAATTCTATATACCACTTCACGATGGAACCTATGAGGGTTCATTGAAAAAGGCATAAACAAATAGAGTCATCCATCAAGGAGTTGGATGAGCACCAGAGGTGAAAAGTCATTACATGATTGTTCGGGTCCTCTCCAGGTTTACCATTGAATTTAGGGATGTCGGATGGTAGTTTGGTCGATACGGTGGACCATTGAGGAGAGTGACGGATTGGATCATTTAAAATCCTCGACAGATCCAGGATGTCCAGGGTGGCTAAGAAAGGTAACTGTCTATTCACATGCGGGTACTGGTGACTTTGGGGAGGGAGTCCCATCGGCAAACCAGTGGGACCATAAGCAGTCTGCATATAATGCAAAGATCCGGGCTAATTCAGTTGTTGGTGTGGAGGCAAGTAATTCATAGGGTTGTACCCTTGAAACGGGGAGTGGGGTTGAGCATTCGAGCCCCAAATAGGATTAGACATACCTGGATAGGGTTGGCCTATACTAGGGGGTATGACGGAGCTAGCCCGAGGTTGTTTCCTCCCATTCGGGTGAGGATTATGTTGTATAAGATGATTCCAATAATGGGCCAAGGATGGAGGTATGTTTTGTCCATAGGGTGGGTTCGGTTAGGGTTTCCCTTCGATCGGGGGTTGCGTCCTGGTTGGGATTTGTCCTGCAAAAGGGGGTTGAGTTTGGCCTCCTTGGTGAATTTGTCCACCAACAAGAATCTGGTAATTCGGTGTGAATGATGGAATGGTGCCGCTAGGATCAATGCCTCTGATAGAGGATGGAAGAGGTCCTCTGAAAAGGGGTGGAGGAAGTTTCGGGATGAAACCTGGAAGATGGTGCCCAGAAGGAGTGGAACCACCAGGAGTTCTGGATGTGATTTATGCAGTAGCGGGAATAGAGGCATTCAACGCATGATATCTAGGTGGAAGTGTTGGGGTGACTCTGGGTGAAAGCGGTGTGCCAATGGTGGCTTGGATAGCCGTGGTAATCTCGGTGTGAGGATTCGTAGTATCCGTGTAATGGACCATTTGTAGAGGGAGAGTCAAGATGTGGTCAACTTGTGGATATTTTGTACCAGGAAAATAATAAGCAGTAGTAAATGGTACTGCATCTGGATCAGATGTTTCGGGTAGCTTAGGTGTGAAAATGATATAAATGCCTTCTCTTGAGCCAAAGAGATCCCGTCTAAAAATTCCAGTGGTCCAAAAAGGATCTTGACCCTCAGGTCCTAGGAAAGGTCCAGTCGGTGATCCAGAAGACTGAACAACTAAGTCTCTGAAATAATTCACTCGCACAATACGTCTCTAGGAGTCAGGATGAAGTCAAAAGTCCTCTCGAGAATTGGTAATTCAGAACCGTTCTAGAGAGTCAGTTCTTTCCACTTGTGGAGTGGCAACATCTTGGACTTCACTTTGTTGAGGAGAGCCCTCTGGTAAGTTGGTAGGCAAGGGTTGAGAACCTTCTATATTTTCTGTGGGTAAACCTTGCATTCTACATGAACGACGTGGAGGGTCAATTGTGATCGAGCTAGAAACGTACGAAGGAAATTCTATGGTCAACTTGGGTAAACAAACAACATGTGCTAGTAAAAATCTGGGAAGCAAAACCAATCAAACAAGACCTTCTAATTCCAAAGTCACTACTTGGTGATGAAATCCAATGTCGCAACGATGAGACAAGAAGAGGTTGGGCTAGGGTGGAAAAGTTACGTTGACGACCTGCTTAACGGACTTTCATCCTGGTGCAAGCTCCCACCCATAATCGTGGGTATACCCTCCAAGGAGCCTGAGTGAGTTTGACCAACGTCGATTCCAGGTACCATGAAGACTTTCCCCTTCATAGTCACCTTGTGTAAGACCCTAAGAAGATAGTCTACTAAGGTTACCACCAACAACAATAATGCTTGGGGGAATAGTCGACAGTGCAATCCACATGCAAGGGCAGGCTATCTAGCCCGAAATCAGCTTGAGAGGCTTCCACTCATCATTGTGGGTATACCTTCAAGTGACCCTCATAATATGTGTAATCTCTACACCGATATCAACAAAGTAGGGTGAGTAACTCTGTCAATATCAATGCGACCTCGGGTTTGACCCTTGTGTGAGAAGCGCTTCCCAGGACAAAATGATGCAAATGGAATTTGACACTCCTTATCACAAGATGCTATTATATTTTTTGTGCTTTGGAGAGTGTGTCTCACTGCCTATTCCAAAGCTCTAGCCTAGATAATGTTGGTGTAAAAGAGTCCTAGAAAAAGTTACTAGTTGAATTTTAAAATTGCGCAATATTATTAAAGGCTGTTGTTACTCAAAAGGAGACAGAAATGAAATCGATGTTGTGTGAGACTCTGACCCAAAAATGCATAAATAGGAATGAATGATACAAAATTTGTTGTTCGATGAATCTTATTTATAGGAGGGAGAGAGGAGTTTTCTGGAGCAATGTGAACTACAACATATGATCTTCTCTGAAATGTAATATCAAATGACCATGAACTATGCAAATTCTCTATTGATTCTTTTTCAGTACTTGAATGCCAATATTTTTTGAACACAAAGTTGCTTAAAAAGAAAATGTCTTTAATTTTTTGTTAGAAACCAAACAACAGGGGTGGAACTAAGAAAAACAAGCAATCGACGAAAAGGAAATGTACAACAAGAACCCAAACCAATCTTTCAATGAAGACAAAAATAACAAACTGACAAGACAAGTCTCTTCAAATGCAAATGGGTAACAATTTTCCAAGTAATAAACAATTTAAAAGAGCAATTAATCTCAACTTTTAAACCAATCAAAGGCTCCCAACCAAACAAGCACTCGGATTTCAGAACCAGAGATTATACCCTTGTTGTGAAAAGGTCAAGAGATAAAAATTGAGAAAACATGATCAAGAGGAGCTTAATCATTCACGCCATTTGAAGTCAAGAATCATTCAATCACTGGCCAAAGAAGACACACAAACCAATCTGGGCATCTGAGGGCAAAAAAGACTTAAGCGCAGGCTGGAAGTGTAATATAGTGCGAGAATCAAGGATTCTCGCAGGTTAGACACAGGAAGAGTGTGAGAAGTTCGCATTGAACTGAAGAGAAAGGTGCAAACTCTAGTGGTTCTCACAAGCTATAGAAGGGTGCAGTGTGAGAAGGCCTGAAACCAAGCAAATTTTGGAAAAACGACAAAATTTTTGAAGGAACTTTTGGATCCAGGGAGTCTGTAAAGGTATCCTCAAGACTCAAAATTGATGGGAATGAAAAATGGTAAGCTAAGAGAAAATGGCCACGGAAAAACCACCAAAAATGGGTTGTATCCCCAGTGGAGTCACCAATTTTGTTATCGGACAAATCGATAGGTGCGGACACTAAAAATATCTCCCTAGATCCACCTGGATCTAGAACAAAATAGGACAGGACACGACTCTTTCCCTAAGTTGTAGCCATTGAATCTACTAATAGAAAGGAATAAGTGACACACCTTTATATTGCTTCCTTAGATATCTATTGTTCCCTCTTCGCTTCGGTGCTGTCGTGAAGTCAAGTCCAGGACAACACAAACCAACCAAAGTAAATATAGCAAATTATATTCAATGTCAACATATGCATATGATCAAGGAGTTACGCAATAAAGTAAGAGTGACTTTATGGGAAAGGGACATGCCGTTGTATCATATTAAATGAAAGTAGAAGATACAACCTGATCACCTTGATGTTGCAAGATTCCTTTCAGTGACCCTTGGTTCCAACACACACACATTCTTTTCACTTGCATGAAGAAGATCCAATTCCTGTTGATAGACCAAATAGAGCATTCAAGTTTCTGTCCAAGCAGGATTCTTCACACAATTCTTTCGCCAATTCTTCATTCAATATTGCTTAACCTTTTCCATGAGAAACCTTTCAATATATAGGAGAAGGAGAGATGGTTAAATGGATGAGGATGATCCCACCGAATATGAGAAGTTAGTAGAATGACACCATGCGAATGCCAACTCGTTTTCTAGAAGATCCCCTTCTAGAACCTTTGTGACCTCTTCTCCTTTCCAAGCTTAAAAAAAGGTTCACACCCTATCTATGGAGAAGACTGCGAACAGTTCGCACCCTAAGTGTGGGTGGCCTGCGAGAATGAAGGATTCTCGCATCCTATACCATAGGCATCCTGTGAACACATCTTAAAAATATGATTTTGGAAGAAGATAGGAGCCACTTTTCTCAGGCAAAAGTTCCTTGTTGGGAGCCTGAATACATCAATGTTGAGACATCACCAGAGTGACCAAAATCATGTGTAACAATTACTATGCTTTTCAAATTTCTCTCAAATTTCCCACACACTTGAATGAAATCTTGTTGTTCACAAACAATTACTTACATTATGTTTGATTTGAGTTTTGGCTTAAGCATTTAATTTTTATTGTAGTTTTGTTTTTAGGGAAAATAATATTATGTTTGTCTATCTATTCCAGTAGGAAGTCTTTCTCAAATAAACAATTAAGTCCCTAAGTTATCTTGCTTTTTATTTAAATATGATTTTTTTTATCACATAATCATTTTGGATAGTTTAATTGTTTGTCACATGCATGATAAATGGCTTGCATTATCATTCAATAATTGAAACACTTCAAATTTTCAATACTTATTATGCAAGCATGTTATTCTAAATGGTGTTGTCTAAATGTTCTACTTTTTGTCTTTTTCATTGAAATCCGATGATACAAATCTTGGTGAAATCACAAGATTCTATTGTTTAAATTGCATTTTTTAATGCATAAATGGATTCAACGTCTTGAAAAACCCCTAGGGCACTTAAATTGTATAAAATCAACCACTCAAAACTTCAATTCCAAAAATTTCAAATCTGATTTTGAGCAAAATTGATCAAAAAATATTCCCAAAAAGAGTAGAAAAGTAAAATGTTTAGGCTACACGATTCTAAATTTGTAAGGTGGGTGTGTTTTCAAGAATGAGCTCACCATTTGAAGTACTCGGAAGATTGGATAGTGGAGAGAATATGAGAAGTAATTTCACTATCTTTGATTGTCATTTAAAACTAATCGCTAATGTGTCACATCGATGGTGAGGGTGCAAGGATAAGAACTGGAGGAGAAAAAGGAATCATAATGAAGAATGAAATGATATTGTTTATAATATTGCATTGAATTGTATACGCTTCATTGAATAGTTTTTAATGAGGTTGAGACATAAATCAAGTGGGACTTGTGTCCCTAAAATTAACATGAAAAATTATTGAAGGCATATGTAAAGCATTCATTTATTGATAATCTCTGGAGGAAGTAACTCGATGAATGCTAGTTTCACCTTGTTTTAGCCATTTGCTATTATATGGAAATGTCGCAAAGAAAATAAAAATGGATCAATTGTAGCTGCAATTTTTTTATTTTTAATAACTTTTACAATTTAACACATTTTCCCATATCTCATACAAGTTTCTTTTATCTACAGAAGTTATGGAAAAGGGTAAGAATGAAACGTTGTCAAACCCATATGAATTTTTCATGGACATAACATTGCTACTAAAAATCAGCTCAAAGCCTACCTATTTGTGCCTCTAGCATATGTACAATGATGATGAACCTCCACAAACTGACACCAATAGTCAAATGAACCACAAAAGGGTGCACAAATATTTTAATGTCAAGATCACATGCCTCCACAAGGTAGAATCCATGGAGGAATTTTTTACATGTGGATGCATGCTAAAGACCTCGATCTAGAGTGTATATGTAACGAGTTGAACATTGAAATCATGGAGTGATGACATAATCAGACAATTCAATGTTGCTACCTGTCAAAGGATGTATAAATACCCTCCTCCAACAATATCAGTGAGCCACAAATGATTGAAGGAATTCAACAAAGGGCATGATGTGCATAAAAATGTGAATGGATTGTTCATTTCAAATAAACCTTTTTGAACCACCACATGCAAGATTTAGTTGATTATAAATTTGCAAGTGGAATTATAAGACCTAGCAATGCTCATGAACTACTTGTTTGGGAGGTGAGACACCAAATACATATGGTTAAGTTAGAGTACAATTGTGCATGAAGTGATTAAGAAAGGAATTATTTTTAATTGGGAAAACCTCATTTCCACTAACCTTTCTGAATTTATTCAAGAGGCCAAAACACCCTCAAATGATGCATACTTGAATTTTACATGGTGTCCTATCGTATGGATTGTGTGTGTTCTTTCTCAGAATACTTTGGTTTCAATCCCACCTAGCATCCTTCCTTTGCACATGTACATTCTTACTTCCAAGGCGTGTGGGTAACCTAATATGCCCGGTGTTGGTTGCGGAGCCTGATTATCTTCTTGATTCAGAGGTCTTTTACTTTCAACCATCTTTATACCCCATGAAGTATTTACACCCCAGAAGTATGTACACTCTTCCACGTGGGGGAGTGCAGAGGGGGGGTACCCCCTCTACGGGTTCCGGGGGGGCTATCCCCCCGGTTGGGGGCTCTAGGGGAAAGCGGGCCCCCAACGGGGGTTCGGGGGCGAAGCCCTCAAAGGAAAAATTGCCTTGTAAAAGTATATTGTAATTTCATTGTAAATCTAGACTGTTCATTATAAGGTCGCATATCTAACGGTAGAAATTATGTTAGGGTTTTTTCCCTAGAAGGCAACCCTCTTTTATGAGCAAAATGTATTGCGGCTATGTTTTGATGGTGAATATTGTGTTAGCGCTCTGTAATTTTCCTAAGGATGCGGAGGCAATCACAGAGGTAACCTCGAACCAATTCGAGTCTTGGATATAGCCCTCCAAGACTCAGAGAGGGATCTCTCTTTCTGAATTAACTTAGTATGGAATAGGACAGATGTTAGGCTAGCTATAAACGTAATGAAAGTATGGGGTTGGGGTTTTTAAATGGTCATTTTGGGACAGCAAGGAGGGCCATTGGGAAAATGGGGTCTGCGCTTTAACATGTGTTTCATTCTCAGATCTGGACAAAGCTCTTACACAGGGCAAGGTAGTGAAAATATTGGATCGAAATAAGTTTTGATGATGTCGATTTGGGGAAGAAATAGGGGAGGAAAAATCCAGGCAAAGGAGCAGCTAAGAATTCCTTAACTGAGCTTTTTAGATGAATAACATAAAGATTATCAAAAGGACAGATGCAGAGTATTTTCTAATAAATTATGCTCTGTGTACTTTCTTATGACAATAAGAATTGAAAAACAAGTGGAAAGAGGACAGGAAAACACTTTAACAGAGAAAAATGCCACCAATACATCCACACAAGAATCCTGTAGAAAAAATAACATGTCCATCATTGATTTATCATTTAAAATTACAGAAAAAGTTCTCTGCTAAACACAGCCCACATTCCAACACAATAAAACACCTCTCACAGGTCCAGCCAAATGGAGAAACACTCCACAGGTCGAAACCTCTCTTACTCAGCCCAGTCGAACCTCTGTTCTGTCTTTTACAGGTGTATAAATACAAAATCCTCTCAATCTTGAGAAGATTCGAGCTTTAACTCTACTTGCTAAGAATAGAAAAACAGTTACAACAACATACTGCCACCTGTAGACTCTCTCTAAATCAAAACCCAACCGTAAATTAAAGGAAAAAACTAAATCTAGAAATTGTTGGTTGATCGTATCAAATTTTTTGAGGGGTTGTGATGCCTATCCCTCGAATCATGGAAACAATGGCCATTTGTCCCTTTGATTGCCTCAGATTCTAGAAATGATATTATTCTTGTTGGCTTTCCTCCTGTAATTTCTCAACTGTAATTTGAATACCCTGCTGGAAAATGCCACTTGTGCAACTGCTACCTAAATATGTGGACATCAAGTTGAATTGGGACTATAGCAACCATGCCACGCCATGCTGCACGTGACTTGTTCACAATTACCTGGCTCAAAAAGAATGAATTAGGCATAATGAAAGGACATTTATCTGGGTTCAGCATTGATGTTGGTGTCAATCCCATTTCAACCATTTGTCCTTCAATCGAGCCAGCTTTAATTATGTCTCCAATTGAGAAGGGCTGAGAAAATTTGCATCAATAATCCAGTAAGCATATTGCCAAGTATGTCCCTTGCTACAATTGCAGTTGCAATACCTCCTATCCCCCCTCCAGTTAAAATAGATTGTACAACAACTCCACAAGCCTCAGCCAAAGCCATTCCTCCCACAACAAAAAGGCCAACGAAAGAGAGTTTGTCTAAAGTCAGGCATTTTTCCCTGTCAATCCCAACAATCTGTTGGGCAGCAGGTAAACGAGAAAATACATTTATTTTCCACCTATGGAGAAACCATAGTACTGAGAGAACAACAAAACCTCTCCATATTTGTGGAATGTATTGAGCAACAACTGTGTTGGGTGCAAAAATCAAACCCAATTGTGAAAATTCCATGAAAGTGATTAAATATCGTACAGGGTCCTCCAAAGCACCTCAAATACTCTTCTCATAGATCACGTGAAACTGTGTTGTGCGCCCCAAAAATAATGCTATGGAACCTTGTTCTGGGAATCAAATTCATACTTCTTTGACGTTCCATAATGCCAAACATTCATGATTTCCATAAAGATTAAGGAGAGTACTAAAGGAACCCATCCCCCTTTCAAGAACTTTGATCAGACATATTGAGATATACAGGAGTTCAATAGATCCAAAAATTACCAAAAAGGAAAAATCTACAAGAATATTCTTCTGCCATACAATGATGATCACCAAAGACATCAAGCAAGTTGTAACAAACATCACAGTTATAATAGCTAATCCATAGGCATGGCCGATCATATTCGTAACTCAGAAACTAATGGTAACTGCAAGGCATAGACACATGAGAATCTAGTTTACTTCTGGAATGTATATTTTCCCATACATTTGATTGGAGGTGTAAAAAATCTTCACTCGAGTAAAGCAACTCAGTGTTGAGCGTTGACTGATAATGGAAAAAGTTGCTGAGATGACTGCTTGATTATCTACGCATGGGGATTTAATGATTCCATAGCTTTAACTGGATGTGGCCCGATTGTATCCCTTGACACCTCATAACCTTCTATGCCTGCTTGCTTCCTTGCGTTTGACACCTTTAATATGGTTCAACACCTGGCATAGGGTTTAGAAGTTGTGTTTTATATATTTTTCGACTTTCTGTGGGCAATATCCCACCTTCACGAGAAGAGAATACACATGGGTATTGATATATGCCAATAGCTGCAAAGTGTTTCGATGAAGTGAGCCCAAGGCTTGGGCTTTGGAGTTTGGTGTTGGCGTTGGCTTGTGTGTTTGTTGTTGGTGCATGAAATGGTGCTTATCCTTGGTGTCGAGCATTCAGAGGTTGGCCTTAGGCCAATATTAATTTTTGGAAAAAAAATATTTGTCAATTTTTTCATAAAACTCTACATAAAGGCGAAGGCCGAGGGGCCAATTTTTTTGCTAAATTCACCAAACATAGATTATAAAAACCCAAATTAGGCTAATAAACCCAACTTTACATTTGACCCACAAGAGTCAAATTTTTCCATTTCAAACCACTTCACAATTTTTGGCTAAAAATGCATCGGAACTCGCTTTGAAGCTCGCGCGCGGGTACTCATTTTATGCTTGGTGAGTGTCGAGCGCTTTCTGCCGTCTTCTCCATGCGTCATGAGCAAACACATATGCCTGAAAAAGATAAATATTATTCAAAACACTGATTCCCCTATTATATAGGGTTCTAAAATATTGTATTCTAAGAGAGGAGACTGTGAGTGAAAGAAGAGGAAGTTACAATGGGTTTTGTTGTAGGTTGTATCCCTTCATTTGTTGGATAATAATAAAGGAAGGACCTGGAAATTTCTCTGGTGGACGTAGCCCACTCTGGGTGAACCTTGTAAATCTATGTCTCTCTTGTATTGTGTATCTTCTATGTTTTGTTTCCGCATTTGTTTTATTTTATTGCTCCGCGGTCCTGGTTTTTCTTACAACTGGTATCAGAGTGAATGGTAACTCACAGGAAAAGAGGGTTCCTAGTTCGAGTGGGAGAAATGTCGGAAGATGGAAAGTTTAAGGTCGAGAAATTTAATGGCCAAAACT
>SNQJ01S0017384.1:7534-23685 GCA_010110895.2 Picea sitchensis | reverse complement strand
ATTTGCTAGATAATAATAAAGGAAGGACCTGACAATTTCTCTGGTGGACGTAGCCCACACTAGGTGAACCATGTAAATCTGTGTCTCTCTTGTATTGTGTATCTTCTGTGTTTTGTTTCCGCATTTGTTTTATTTTATTTCTCCGCGGTCCTGCTTTTTCTAACACCCGGGAATACTCCACTATGCGTAACTTTGTTCCAACTCCCTTGTATGAAAGAATCCATGGAAAATAATGTCCATGCTTTTCTTCAATATCCATAGAAGTGTTGAAGAAAATTGATGATTGGTACCTATTAGAGAGAAGATACTACATAAGGATATATGATATGTCCACTACTTCACACACATTTCCGAAGGATGTGAATTTGATTAAGTATCTAGGAAATAGCCTTCCATACTATATTGCATGGGTAGAAATGACATGGAAAAAAAGCAAGATGGAGTGTTGGCCAAATTTGAAGCCAAAAATTGAAGGTCATAAAATCATGGACCTGGCCAAAAGGAAAAATTGACCTTGGAATTTAAAGCATATAGTCTCTACTTAGAGCCTATCAAAGTACATGACACTCATCAAGTGGTTGAGAAATTATTTTCATCTCAATCCTTAGTATAGAGACAATGTTGAAAGGATATATATAGGAGATTTTAAGATTATGTGGAGGTGGAAGCTAGAAGAAGAAAACATGATAAAGTGATAATGTATAAAACCATAATGGATCCAAGGCCATCAAATTGGCACTTTGTGTCATTCAACATCATTTACCTTAGTATAGAGACAATGTTGAAAGGATCTATATAGGATATTTTAAGATTATGTGGAGGTGGAATCTAGAAGAAGAAAGCATGCTAAAGTGATAATATATAAACCCCTAATGGATCCAAGGCCATCAACTTGGAACTTTATGCCATTCAACATCATTTTCATTGCAACTACTACGTAGCTAGAGAAAATATCTAAGGTTGAAGAAGAAATCCAGTGGTCAATTTATCCATAGAGGTGTCAAAAATTGATGACATGAGGGAAATTGAGCTAGCTGATACCCAAATCATAAAATATACTTAATCCCCAAATAGAGTTCAAAAGATTGGTAGAGAATAATGAAGGAAAATGAAATTGAAAGGAATGACGTGGGTCTTATAGTGGAAGTGACAAGAAACTTAGTGGGGTTAACATAGTGTTTTTTGGAGGATTTTTGCAACTACTACATAGCTAGAGAAAATATCTAAGGTTGAAGAAGAAATCCCAGTGGTCAATTTATCCATAGACGTGTCAAAAATTGATGACATGAGGGAAATTGAGCTAGCTAATACCCAAATCATAAAATATATTTAATCCCCAAATAGAGTTCAAAATATAGGTAGAGCATAACAAAGGATAATGAAATTGAAAGGAATTGCATGGGTCTTATAGTGGAAGTGACAAGAAATATAGTGGGGTTAACATAGTGGTTTTTGGAGGATTTTATGAATCCCAAGCTAGATGTGGAAGATGAATGAAAAATTGACACCTTTGAGTTTGATTTCATGTACCAAGAATTGAAGAGGGTGTTGGTGAAGAGGAAGTGGAATGAGAAGAAGAAAACAAAGGTCCAAATAACTAACAAGTTAATCTCAAATGTGGATATTGCATATCTACTTTCCTTAGGGGAATAAAGGGTTTCCTTTGCACAATTATCTAAAGGAAAGATGAATAAAATGCATACCGACCTCCTAGCCATGAGAAAAGAGAACATTGATATCAAATAACAACTTGGAAATCAAAGATATCGAATGAAGGAAAGACATTGCTTATAAGAAAGGCCACCATGCTAGATAGTCATTTTTTTTAAGTGGACAAATATTTTTAGAATCCCATTAGAATTTGCTCCTTACAAGATTCAATGACACTTTTCAACCACCAAGTCAATGAGAAGATAATAGAGATCAGATAGAAGAAGTCCCAATTAATACAATGTCTTTAATGGTAGGATCAATATGCTCTAATTTTGAGCCATATTCATGTACTAAGTTCAATAGAGAATGTCAAATTATGTGAAAAACATGCACTTTGAATATCATAGTGGACAAATTACATAAAACAAATTACTCAGTCTTTTGAATGAAATGTTAAGTGTTTTGAAAAACGTTTAGGTTGCAAGTGTCCTACTTGTGGATCCACTAAATTTCCCCATTGAAGGACCCTCCATCCTCAATAATCTCAATTAAAGGGTCATACAAAGCATAACATCAAGGTCAAACCTCAACTCCAATGAGATCCTTGATGTTAATGAGGCAATCCTAGAAAGCTACATAGTGCTCCCAACCAAGAAAGTTGAAAGGTTAAGACATGCGTGTGATGAGATAGCTAGCAAGAGAATCAATGTAGAGTTTAGGATGGCTATATTGGAAAATTTGTTTCCATTGATGTCAACCTTATAAGAATCCCTAAAGTGAAGCCCATCAGCTCCTAAAAGTGATGATGCTGTGTCTACTTGAAGAATACTTGAAGAGCCTTGAAGGATCCTTGATATAAGTGTATATAACTCCAAATTCATCCCCTTATGGCATAGATTTTTAGCATGACCCTCATGGGATGAGATAACGTGTGGTTGTTTCCACATGCCTACTTTGAGTTGTACACAAATAGAGCCTTGAAGAAGCCCCTAAATCCCAGTGAACAAGCCCCTAAATCCAAGATAAGAATCCCCTAAATCCAAGTGAAGAATCCCCTAAATCTAGGAGAAGAATCCCCTAAAGTAAATTAAAGAAGCCCCTAAGGTTGGACATCCTTAAGGAAGAGGAGTGACCCAAAAGTTGTGACCCATGGTCGCACCCCCTCATGTGGAGAAGACTCATATATATAATAGGAGCCTAATTTGGCATTTGGATCACACCAATTTGACCTATCCAAGGAAGAGGAGTGAATTTTATCCTATAAGAGAGAATTTTCAATGGAAGATGAAGTGATGAAGGTAGAAATTCCAGCGAAAGATCAAGTCTTGTGATGATTTGTTCTAGGGTTTTCTTTGAAGGCCATATTTGAATTTTTGATATAATTTTTTCTTTAGAGCGATTCAGATAGTGGAACTTGGAGGTGTGTTAGAAGAGATAGCGAAGAATATTGGGTACAAATTTCAGGTTCTGACTCATTACAGGTTTGGATTTATACTCAATGGAAATTGAGGTTTTTAAAACTAGGGTTTTCTTCTTAAAAACGAGTCATCTTTCCATTTTCGTTATAACGTTTTTTTGGAGAAGATTCAAGGAGATAAACTTGGACGAGTTTCAAAGAATATATCAATGAATATTGGGTACAAGTTTCATATCCCGATTCATTATAGGTACATAGTTATACTTGTTGTAAGTTAGGGTTTGTGACTAATCCAAAAACTAGTCCCAAATAGGTGTTAGAGACAAAATGGTTACATCTGAAGCTTCGTATGTCCAAATTGAATTCAACTTGTTTCATTATAAGGAGGAAATATCCTAATATTTGAGGTCCAATTTTCAGAATAAAAATGGAAAATTGAGCTCGTGGCGAATCTTACAAGTTTACAGATTTGAGATACATTTTTGAGAAGTTTTGTATGTAGATTTAAGAAGTTATTTTGGGATTATATTTGAATATTGATTTGATCCTATATAATCATTTAAAACATGCCTAGGGGATTGGTGTCTCCTTCCAGTATGTGTTGGAAAACTCAGGGAGTGGTTGCTTCCTTCAATTTGGTGCTTATAAGAGATTGAAACTACTTAAGAAATGTTTCTGTGGTTTTCTCCCAATTGGGTTTCCATGTAAAAATCTATGTGCAATGTGTATGATTAATGGTTAAGTTTTATGTAGTTCTTGAATTTTAAAATTGTTGAAATGACTCTATACCAATTCACCCCCCTTCCTCTCAATATTCTTGAATATTCTAACAATTGGTATCAAAGTTAGTTCCTTTAGGAACAGTCTAACCACTGGAAAGAAAATCATGGATAAGCAAGGAGAATTTACCAAAAATGTAAACTATTGTTTGATGGGAAACATTATAGTTTTTGGAGCATAAGAATGAGACCATTTTTGCAAGCATGGGGATTTGATGTTTGGCAAGCTATAGTAAAAGGATACACTGCACCAGCTTCTCCCCCAACATATAATGTTGGGAAAAATATCAGTGAATACAATTTAAAGGCTATAAATTCCATTCAAAATAGTCTAACAGGTTCACAATTTGTTAAGGTTATGCATTGTAATTCTACAAAGGAAATATGGGACAACCTCAAGAATGTTTATGAAGGAAATGTTAAATTCAAAGGGGCCAAGCTTCAGACTTAATAAGGACAATTTGAACATATGAGAATTAAGGAAGATGAATATATTTCATCTTGTTTTCTTTGAGTTGATTAAATTGTGAATACTATAAGAGGACCGAGAGAAAATATTGAAAATTAAGTTTTTGTGCCAAAGATATTGAAATATCTCCGAATGAGATTGGACCCTAAAATATCATCTCTAGAAGAAAGAAAAGATCTGGATACGTTGAGCATGGATTAATTACATGGAGTACTTATAGCATATGAAATTAGAAAAGAACAAGAAAATCCATCCATAAGGGAAGCAACTTTCAAATCCTCCAAGAAGACAAGAAAGAACAAACCAAGGTCAAAACCATGCTCCAACAATAGTGATGATTAAGACAATGAAGAATAATCCAAATTTATGAGAAAGATGAAAAGAGGAACTGAAAAGTACAAAAGTAAGCTTCCTTTCAAATGCTTTAACTATGGTAAAGTTGGCCATTTTTATTCCAAATGTCCTTATGAAAGGAGCTCAAATAGAGATGAAGAAGAAGTTCCTAATAAAGAAAATAAAGATCAAGAAAGAGACTAGGAAATAAATAAAGGAATATTTAAAAAAAATAAAAGCCTCTATTCAAAATATGATAGGTCCTTATCCGATGAAGATGATAAAAGTTACAATGACTCAATAGGAGTAGTACTCTTAATCGCATTAAATAATCAAGAGGAAACTACTGAAAATATTTAAGGAGACTCTGAAGAAGAAGGAGAAGTGAATCTTGAGGCAGAACTGATCAATGCCTTAAGTGATCTAAGAGTAGAAAGGAAGAAAGTTTTTTTTCTCAAACAAGAGTTAAGTAAATTGAAGGAAGGATTTCAAAAACCTAGTAAATTTTTTTATTAATCCAAGCAAACTATTATAGATATAAGGATTGAGTTGGAAGAAGCCAAAGTGATTAAAGAAACACTCAAGAGACAACTGAAAGAAAAGAAGAAAATAACAGAGAATCTGGAAGCTGAAATAGTCTCACTAAGAAAGGAACTACAAAAGAAGGGCATCCAACTAAATTTTGGCAATAGCAACAAAATATTGGATGAAGTCATCTGTAATAAAAAACCATTCTATGAAAATTCTATACCTGGATACAAAAAAAATAATACTAATGATTTTTCAAGATATATGATGACAGGAAATGAATTAGAGCAAAGACGTTATGCATATACTATCAAGGGCTCCATCAAGAAAGAAGAATGAAATCCTCTAAAGGAGTACATACAAAAACTAGACATCAAGAATAATCAAGAAGAAGATTGTTGTAACACACTCGACCCCTAAATACTCTTTTAAGGGGTGGGGCATCATAATTGTGTTTTTCCTTAATTAATCAAACCCTCCTTCCAGGGCCTCTATCATGTTCTTCTCATCCATACATATCCAACCACTGTCTCCACACTCAAAACTAAGCTTTGTACTGGAAGATACATCCTTCCCAAGTTCTTCGGGGGCTTATTGGTCAAGGGCCACATGGTCATTCTCATACATTTAATATTGAGTTTCCCGAAGTCACGGAGCTCCTAGCGCTCCTAAAGCTATGGAGGTGGTCCATCCACTATTAATCTGACGACATATCTTCCTCTACATTAATTCTTATGCATAAGAGAAAGGTATTGTGCTTCAACCTTGTTCGAAGTATGCAGTCCAATGACAAAATTCTCCCAGAATACCTATCTCCTGAAGCCCCATGAGACTGCCACGTGGCTCCAGCCTTCGAACCTTTTGGCTTATCCTCAACACTACCCTCCAAACCTCTGGAGTCCCGAAGTCTCAGATTACTTCACCATCCACTTTGTCTAGGAGAGCATGTACCAAAGGCTTACACACGGTGAGGGTGAGGGGTAACACATGTCCTCATCAGAGGATGACATGTGTTAGATTCCAATATGCATATAAGGTCTATGGAAGATGCGAATTGAGGGGACACATGGCTCATCGATTGTGGTTCCACATCACCCTGGTGACATAGGATTTCCACATCACACCCAACTGATAGCCTTCTAACATCCCTCGGATCTCACGACAGAGATCTGTCCACGTAGATCCATAGATCTACGACTCTCCTTGCTTCGCAACTCCGATGTTCATGGGTTTCATGGTGTAATCCTCTTCTCACCTCTAGATTAGGTCAAAGAAGAATTGACTATGGAGTGGATCCAATGGTCACAGGTGGTCCCAAAGCTCCTCCAGATCGATGACTCTCATCGCTTCACAACTCTGGGATTCAAATATTATCAATGCATCATACCTAAATTCCCTCAAAGTTCCAACACTCCAAACTATAGGATTTGTCACCACACGTCCTCTTCCTATCAACGATCGATATTATTTCGATGTTCGCGACTTTGATAGTTTTCACTCCTTGAAAAACCTTGGCCAAATTCCTCCATAGTACGAAGTCTTTGAAGCACGGGATTTCTTTCCACGTACCCATTCATCCAATGGTCCTCTTCACTTTGGCAATTTGGAATTTGGGAGTTTAGAGTGTATCTCCTGGCTTCCCTTCTGGACCACATCGGATCTATTTCCACATGTACCTAGAATCTATGTCCATGGTTTACTCCGTCTTGCATACTTTCGAGGAACACGTCTGTAAATCTATGAATACTCGGACTCCACGAAAAACCATGGATTTGTGGACATGTGTCCCTCCACCTTCAACGGTCCATATTAACTCTGTGACTCTGGAATTCAGGAGTTTCGGTGCTAAACCATTCCTATTCTCTCGAAGTAAAACTTTGCCAAAGTGCTTAATGCTTCCCTTCCTACATATGATCTAACGGTCGGGAGGGATCCCGAAGGATCTGAAGATTGATGTTCCATGTCACTTCTCAACTTCATCATTCAGGAGTCTTGGAAGTTGTGAAATTTTAACATGTTGGAGCTTCGAGTTCTCGGAGCTCCGAAGTCAAAAAGAGCTATATCCTTTTAGACTAGCGTAGGGTTCCCATACCCTGTTCATATGGACCCTCTAAGGAATCTCATATCGTAAGCCTTAATCTTAGCATATATTTGGTTAAGGTCATGGGTGCGAGTCTATGGTCTCTTAGGCCACTAGATTGAAGGATGCACCCTCCTAATTCGCATAACTTTAAGTTTCAGAACAGGGAGAGGTAATCTTGTGGAATTAACGAGATTGGGGCAATCCCTAGAAGTTTGCTCCAAACTATAGATATATGAGGTAACTCCCTGGGGAAAACACCTCGATGGTTCTTCCAACCGGCCCAAAGGCCAATATTGTTACCTTATATCCAATTAAACACAATAGTTTACCGGAGGACAGTAAACACCATTATCATCTATTTCAAGCAAGGCACAAGTTATCACATTTACAGATAATCAAATCATGCAATTCAATTCTAGTATATAGGGCATAAAAATACTTATCTATTACAGTCAATAACCAACTGAATGATTATGGATGTTCTCCTTTCCACTCATTCATTCTTAACACTCTGGCCACCCCCTTCATAGAATCCTTGCAAGGTTTCTCAGATGCTTCCCCAACATCAAGATCCCATCCTTCCCCTTTTCTTCTGCATGTCCAGGTCGTGTGTTCCCCTTTGTGCATGCGTTCTTGTCTAGTGTCTCTCTTGCTCTCTGTAGGGCCTCATGCAGGCACCTATTCCTCCCTCTCTTCTCCTTGTATCTATTTTCTGAATATCTTTTCCCAGGATGGTCCTCGACCTATCATGTTCCTTCTGTCAAAAGGAAACTCGGGTCAGCCTAGTCTACCAGACCTTGTGGTGCTTCGAGCTAACATTATTTCAATTAGAACATGCTTCCATTCATGGGTGTGGTTGATTATCCAACCACCGTTCCTTCCTTCATTAACTGATTCCTCTCCTTGGGATCCAGATGAGGCTTATTATCTCAGGAAAAATGGAATTTGGTTCATTTGAACTAATGAACCCTCTCCACATTTTCCTTGTTCTTTCCTCTAGTGATATCATGGCCAGGAATTCAAGGCTTTACCCCCATAGTCAGTCATTGGAAATCTAAATAATACATTCACATTGTTCCCATGCCATAACATGGTGATCATGATTAATTATTAATTACAAGTTGGGGGAAACAAGGGGTATTACAATCCCCTACCCCTTAAAAGGGAACATTGTCCTCAGTTTTCTTTCTCAGTAACACCTGCCATGCCTTTCTCATTCAACTTCTTTAGAAGTCTTGACTCTTCTTCTTGGTCAGGTCCTTTTCAGACCCTTGGCCTTCGTCACCTATCTTCGATAATCTTGGAAAACAAGCATATTAATCACAACTTTCATGAGTAAACATTTTATTGTTGCATAAAATTCAAGAGAATTTCTTAACTTAGAAAATACTCATCTGTGTAGTTCGTGGATTCGTATCCACATGGTTGTCTTGTTTTCTTGGCTCACTATTTTTCCTAGACATATTGTGTGGATGATCCCAATCAATAGTTTATAAGAATTATCAAAGTCTCATCTTCCTTGCGGTCACTCACCTTCCAGACCTAGGCTCAGGCATCCCCTTCTCTGTTATACAATTCCTCAGGATATCCTATTGGAATACTGAGGGGGGGGGGGTGAATCAGTATTACCTCTTTTTTATATTAATGATTACTTTTTATATTTTATTGATTACCACAATGAATCAATAATGAATTTTATATCAAATCAATTATATAAATATATTTAACATAAATTACAAGGTTTTATAAAGAATAGTGAAGGACACCAATCATCTTTAGAGCACCAACTCTAGGAGACACCAATCCCCTTCTTTAGGGCACCAACCCTAGGAAGCACCAACTCCCTCATCTTTAGGGCACCAGCCCTAGGAATATCCAACTCCATTATCTTTTACAATTTGTTAGTAAGGATATGAATCCTTCCATGTTCCTCCCTTCCACCCTCACTGCATAAGAACCAATAGTTCTTCTTCTTGGAATCTGCTTCTGTTTGATCTTCTAATATGGACTGCAGAGACACCTTCTTCCCACCACTCTTTCTCATTTATATACTCTTCCAACTGGTGTGAAATATGAAACATTGTGTCACTTTGTTTGGACCATCTCACATCTTCATTAACAATAATCTCATTTGTTTTTATTTATTCAAATATTATTGAGAAGACTTTTCAATTTAATGAAAAATATTTTCATTAATTGATCACAGGTATGGATCGATTTCATTTAACTTAATTTCATGTCTCTGCAAATATTGCAGGAATCAAATTTTGTAGAGCCGCTTCCTTCAATCCATTTACATGTGACCATATGCGCAAAACCATGGACTTATTGTCTAAGCAATGTTCCCAATGCCTTATGTCTTATGTGTTCATAACCCATGACTGGGGGCTAGAACCTAGGGGCTAGAATCTAGTTCACTGGATTTCGACATTCGACGATTTTTCTTTGACAATCATCTAATCTTCCAAATTTTTCAATTTCCCAAAATGGTTATCTCTCACATGGGTTGATATGATGGTTGGCATGATTCCCAGAACCAAGTCAACAATTGAGATGTATGTCTCTCATTTACTTCGAAAATTCGTCTTTCACGACTTCTAGTATTAGAAATCATTAAACCTCTCAGAGTATATTTTGCCTAAATAGATTGGACAGTCAATATTCGTTCTTCCATTAGTCAGACGATCTTGACTTGTCTAGAGGTTTTGAACAAATCCACGATTATTACTTAATATACAGGTGAGTGAATGGTTCTCATTCATTTCATAGCTTTAGGAATCTGGGCATTTGTTGGTGGTGAAAACTCCCAAAGTACATACTCCCAGAGTGATGTAGCTGTTGATGTCACTTGTGACTTGGCATTGGCTGGGTGGCTACCACGTGGCACTTATATTTGTGATTTACATGTACCTGAAATGTCGATTTCATATTGACACTTGTCATTATCTGACTGTGCCATGTGTCCTTGCTGACATGGTCTGCTGACATAGATCTCCTGATGTGGCACATGTTCTTCTCCTATATCTAACGGTTGTCCTAACTCCCGAAATGTATCTCAGATCGAAGGTTGAGAGCGACTTCATAACTTGACCATTATTCTGATCCAATGACCATCATGTGTTGTCCAGATCCGATGGTCCTCATTTAACCTGAAAAAGATTAACTCAATCCAATGGCTATCGAGAATTCAAGTATTCGGTATCTCAGGCTTTTTGCCTTGCTTATCCTATCCTTCCACTTTACTCGATCCAAAGATCCTGGATTGTCGAGGGGTCCCAACTAACACTATATTTAAAACTATCGTCGAGTTCCGCAATGGAAACTTCTCATTGGTAGTGGAATTGATGCCAACCTTAGATCTATTGGTGGGTGACCATCGAAGGTTGGTGTGGATTGCGAAACTGTAACTTGTGTGTGATTTAGCTCGTTGCCCAAACTCCGCAATTGAAGTTGTGTGATTTTTGGTGGATCAACCACAGTCGTTGATATTTGAATCAATGTGATATGACAATCTAGACTAATTACGGGATTGGAAATAACATGTAGTTTAATTTTCCCTTCGCGCTCCGCAATCAATCCCTACCCTTGATCTGGCGCTTGCGTATCCAATAGTCCTGGTTTTTCCTGTGGGGATTTTGATCCTGATAACGTTTATTCTATGTGATTTCCCTTCTAAGATTCATGTGTGTCATCGATTGTTGACATCAATGACAATACATCAATGATAGTATGTCCAACAATCTCCCCTTTGTCATTAAGGGAAACACTCTAACTTCATACAAACTCCCCTTGTGATGATGCTTTTATCTATGAAGTTACTCTTCCCCTTTGAAATCAATGGCAAAGGGTTGCTCGCCCTATGGTAATGCTCCCCTGACCATTCAATTTTTAATGATTTTTTTCAATTACTCCTAATTTATGTTGGAGATTTTCAAAAGTACTCATGGGTAGAGGTTTTGTGAAAATGTCTACAATCTGTTCTTTGGTGTCTATATATACTATTTTAACTATTTTTTGGGTGACCTGGTCTCTTAGGAAATGGTATTTAATTGGGATATGTTTGGTTTTCGAATGCATGATTGGATTTTTAGAGATACTTATGGCACTAGTGTTGTCACAGTTAATAGTAATAGGATCAATATATTTTATTTGTAGGTCTTCTAGAGTTTTCTTCATCCAAAGAATTTGTGTACAACAGGATGCAACAACAATGTATTATGCCTCTGTTGTAGAGAGTGATGTGGATGTTTGTCTCTTTCTTGACCATGTTGCTAGACTTTTTCCTAGGAAAAATGCTCCTCCACTAGTGCTTTTCCTATCATATATGCTACCCGCCCAATCTGCATCAGTATATGTGGTTAGATTGAAGTCTTTATCTTTTGGATACCATAATCCTAGTTTTTGGGTGCCTTGAAGGTATATGAATATTCTTTTTACTGCTTTTAAGAGGGTTTATTTAGGTGCAGATTGAAATCTCCCCATGAGTCCTACAACCTGCATGATTCCAGGTCTTGTTGTTGTTGAATAGAGAAAACTTCCAACCATAGATCTATACGTCGTTTGGTCTACTTTTGGTGAGTCATATTCTAGACATAGTTTACATCCAGTGACCATTCGAGTACCCATAGGTTTACTGTCTTCCATTTGGAATTTCTTTAGCATTTCCTTGATATATTTCATTTGAGAAACAAATATTCCATTTTTTGTTTGATTACTTGTAAACCTAAGAACAATGATAGTTCTCCCAGGATAGACATTTCAAACTCTTCTTGCATTTTGGTTGCAATTTTTTTTCTTAGTGTAGTGATATTAATCCCAAATATGATGTCATATACATATACTACCACAACAATCATGTTTTGATCCTCAATTTTGATACATAAATTGTTGTCAGTAGTCCCTCTCTTGTATCCCTGTTTTTGTAGATACTGATCAAGCCTAGAGAACCATGCTCTAGGACCTTGTTGAAGACCATACAGAGCCTTTTTCAGTTTGCACACATAGTCCTGGTTTTTTGATAACATGAAACCTTCTGGTTGCTCAATGTAGACTTCTTCTTCTAGTGTTCCATTAAGGAATGTTTATTTGACATCCATCTGATAGATTTTGAAATTTATGAAGCATGCAAATGCTAGGAACATTTTGATTGCCTCAAGTCTTGCTACTGGAGCGAAAGTTTCTTCAAAATAAATACCTTCTACTTGGGAATATCCTTTGCCGACTAATCTGGATTTGTTCTTCATAATTTCCCCATTTTCATTTAATTTGTTCTTGAAGATCCACTTAGTTCCTATCACATTCTTATTCTTGGGTCTTGGAACTAGTTCCCAAGTCTGATTCTTCTCTATTTTATATAGTTCTTCATTCATTGATTTTATCCAATCTTTACTTTTGACAACTTCTTTAATTGATTTAGGTTCAATTAGGGATACCATTGTGTGTTCTGAGTCAAAATCTAGTTTCCTCCTTGTTTCCACTCTTGCACTTTTATCTCCAATGATCTGGCTTTCAGGATGATTCTTTTGAACTCTTTTTTATGGATCTCTTGGAAAGGGCATTTCTTCATTGTCTTATTCATCAGTGTGAGGTTCATTTTTATGTGCTTCATCCTCACCTTCTTGCTGATATTCTACATCATCATCCTCTTGTTGAGAGTTTATATCATCGTCTTTTTGTTGAGATTTTTTATCAAAGCCTTGGCATATGCCCTTTATTAGATCATCTATTTTTACATTTGCACTTTCCACTATTTTTAGCAGTTTGAGATTATAACATATGTATGCCCTTTTATTTAATGATTATCCTAAGAATATTCCTTCATCAGATCTTGGGTCAAACTTTCCTAGGTTATATTCATCATTCTTTATGTAACATTTACTTCCAAACCGTAGTTCATAAGGGGTTTTGTCATGATTGGGTCTCAACTGATCTCTATGAAGTATGTGAATTGTTGTGTGGATTGCATCTCTCCAAAATTTGTCTGGAAATTTGGCTTCATTTAGCATAGTTCTTGCAGCTTCTTGAACTGTTCTATTTTTTCCTCTCTACTACTCCATTCTGTTGAGGAGTCCTGGGAGATGAAAACTATCTTTTGATACCATGGTTTTCAAAGAATTGAGTGAAATATTTAGAGGTGAACTCTCCTCCATTGTGTGATCTTAGACACTTAATTTTTAAATCTATTTCATTTTCTACAAAATCTTTATATATTTTAAATTTCTCAAAGGCTTCTGATTTTTCTTTTAAAAAGAAAACCCTGGTCATTCTTGTGTAATCATCAACAATCAACATAAAATAATGTTCACCATAAGTTCTTTTGGTTCTGGTAGGTCCACATAGATCTGTGTGAATAAGCTCTAATGGTTTAGTTGTGGAATGATCTTTTGTTTTGAACCTCACTCTTGTTTTCTTTCCTATTTGACAATGTTTACAAATAGGATCTGAAGGCTTAATCACTTTTGACAGGTCCCTAACTACTTATTTTTCGTTGTCTTTAATCAAGTTGTCAAAGCTTAAATGTCCCATACTTCTATGCCATAGCCAACTTTCATCAACTTGGCTTAAGAAACATTTTTCTTATTCTTCTATATCGAGGATGTACACATTACTAGATGTTCTTGGTGCAACTGCCACTAGATTTCCAGTGTCCTTTTTTCTGATTTCACATTTCTGAGAATCAAAAGTAAGTATGTGACCCTGATCACAACTTTGACTTACACTTAGAATATATGGTTTGATATTTTCTACCAAAATTACATCTTCTTCTTTGGTTTTATTATTTCCTAAACTAACAGTGCATTTTCCCAGTATCTTGGCTGACATATTATCTCCAAATGTTACTTTTCCTTTTCCTTTCTTATTTAAATTGAGAAATTTACTTTGATCTATAGTCATGTGTTTGGAACATCCACTTTCTATATACCATTGGCACTCTTGATTTCTCGCATATAATGCTACATTTTCACTTTGTTTTCTTTTTCCTCCATCTTTTTATTATGGGGAATATTTCTCTTTTTATCATATTTTGGAAATCTACAATCACTTCTTTTATGACCATAGTTGTTGCATTTTTGGCATTCACTATTGAAATATTGCAAAGGAGAAAATGAGTTATAGTTTTTCTTTTCTTTATTTCACTTTTTGTTCTTATCTCTTTGGACATTTCTATTATTGTATCATCCATAATCTTTGCAGTGTATTGCCTTATGTGCAAAATTATTGCAAGAGTAGCAATATCCAATAAATCAATATTTAGGGGTATTTCTTCTGATGAATTTCTTTTGGTCATATTTTACTCCAGTTGATTTCTATTTATGTGTAACAATTTTCAATGGTGTCATCTTTTCCTCATTATCTTCTTTTCTAAATGATTTTTTCAGAGCATCTGCGTAGCTGATTGGTTTTTTGACAGATCCTTGTGATGCATAAGTTGAGTATTGAGTGTATCCCAAACCAGTCTTGTTGTCTGGTGACCTTTGAATACTGAGAATTTCATTCAAGATACTTGAACTATTTTGAAATTGTGATCCCTTATTTACTTTCTCAATTTCACTTTTTGGCATCTTAATCTCAGCTTATAGTTTCTCACATACTTCTTTTTTATCATTAAGTTGTTGTAAAATGACTTCATCAGTTTTATTAGCTTCTAGGATCTAGGACTTCAAATCATTGATGGTATGTTCTGAATCCTTGATGGTTTTGGAAACTTTCCTCTCTCTTGATTTAGTAGATTATTTAATCTCTAGAAGCTCTCTTCTTAGTACCTTGTTTTGTTTTTTAGTTTTTCCTAGTTCTTCAATTACACTAAAGATTTCTTCTTCGAAGTTCCCTTCTTCATCATCTTTTGAATATTTATCATCTTGAGTTTTCATTCCCATAAACAAGAGCTCTGAATTTTCATCTTCACTCATGTATGAAGAATTGTTGTCTTCTTTGGAGTAGAAGTTTTTCTTTTTCTTATAAAAAATTTTCTTGTATTGGTTTTTTTGGTTGTGAATTTCTTCATCATTTTCCTCCTGCTTGGGATAGGGACATTTGTTAGAAAAGTGTCCAATTCTTCCATAGTTGAAACATTTGAAAGGAAACTTCCCTTTATATTTTCCAAATCCTTTATGGAGTTTCTTTATAAAGTTGGCCTCTTCTACATCTGATAACTTATCATTGGTCTTTTTCTCTTGCCTCATCTTTGTCTTAGATGCTTTAAATGTTGTTTAATTTTTTGTTGATTTATCATTGCATGTTCTCACTTCATATGTTGTAAAAATTCCATGAATTTGATCAACTATGAGTGTGCTTAGATCATATCTATCTTAAATTGTAGAAATGTTTGCATCATATCTCATAGTTAATGACCTTAGTATTTTTTGCACAATAGGTTTATCTGTAATTTCTTCTCCTGCTGCTTTGATTGAGTTAACCACTTCATCTACCCTATGAAAGTACTCAACAATATTTTCTTCTTCTTTCATTTTCAGATTTTCAAACTGAGTTCTATAGGTCTATAGTTTGGATTCCTTGAATTTGTCATCTCCTTCATATACAACTTCCAACTTGTCCCAGATTTCTTTGGCTGATTTACAATGTATAACCTTCACACATATAGAATTAGTCAACCCTCATAGAATTCCATTAACTTCTCTTGATTTGTCATTACAGGTTTTCTTTCCTGCAACGCCTTTGGGTGGAGTAGTTGGTGCAGTGTAACCATCTACAACAGATTGCCAGATATCAAAACCAAGAGCCAATATGAAGATTTTCATTCTTATTTTCCATAGAGAATAGCCTCCTCCATTGAACAATGGTTATTTGTTGTTGGGCATTCCCTCTTTTTGATCCATATTCAGTATCTACCTTCCAGTTGTTAGCCTGTGTTGAAGGCAGCTACTCTGA